>JAGDQP010037246.1:6030-18707 GCA_022664845.1 Lepisma saccharinum | reverse complement strand
CCATGTTGTTAATAGTTTTAGGTCCCTATCAAGGAGCCCTTGGAGCTTTAGCGATTGTTAGTAGAATCGCTGAGCTTGAATGTTTCTATTCAATTCTGCAGTGTATTCCACTTTCTTTATACATTGTTTAATACCAGAGGCAATTAATTGTATTATTATTCTCCTTACTCAATGTTTATATTCTCTGTTTTAATAAGACTTTTAAGTATTAATTAGCAACTAAACTTAAACTATGGGTGGCATCACTAAGGGCCCTGGCCTGTCAGATGAGGTAGGTCAAGTAGAGGCGTAATGAACCTGCATAATTCCTCTTCTTAGCCGTGTGTTTGACTTTCGTTGATCACAGTACGCTACTTCTCTAATTCAAGTACCAACTCAATTTTCAACAATGGGGTTATTCCATACCAAATCAACCAATAAAAAATTTAGACCTTAGGTTTTACAAAATGTGTGATATTTGGTAATTGTGTGCTAAGTATCAATATGATCAAAAATACAAAACTTCATACATTTAATGTGCTTCTGATTAGAATGTATGTGCCAAATTACATGATGGTATTTCAATGGGATCATGTTGAAAAAAAAAATCTACCAGAAGTACACAGCCACTTATGTATAACAGCCACTTATGTAGGTTATAATTAGCTTAAACGCCAGCACGCATAATGGCTTTTAGAAAAGTAAATTTAATTGGTTAAAATGTGACATAAAGTATTTTCATTTCAGTTCTTTTGTAGAACTAACCGAACCGCCGTAGCTCAGTGGTAGAGCATTGACATAATATTCGCGAGGTCGTGGCCTCGTGCATTCGATCCCAGTGGCCAACCATCCTGACTGAGGTTTTCTAGGGGTTTTCCTCAGTCACACCAGGCAAATGCCGAGATGACACCTTCGACATAGGTCCCGGGCGACACCTTCCCGAATGCTCCTCCCTATCCCGGCCTGAGCCTTAGATGCCTAGAAGCCATAAATAAGATTCAAATTAAAAAGTATTGTAGAACAAACCTAGTAAAAACTAATCAGTTCAGCCTGATTTCTGCATTTAAAAAGAGAGTAGGAATTATTACTTTGAAATTATTTAGTTACAGGCTAATAAAACTAACACATTTACTACTTTATTATACTCGGACTCAGACCGAAATGGCCCGATTGACTAGGTCTGGGAATTTAATGAACTGGAAATTATCGGCGTCGTGTTTTTCAAGCTCTAGGGTGAACACTTCCGGTCCTGGTCAGTCCTGAAAGAAACACTGTTCAAACGCAAGGAAATAATTAAAATGTCTGCTTTGCCTTCCGACTCACCGGGCCGAAATCGGGTCACCGGGTCCCAAACATAGAACCGGTCCAAAACTTGACCCGAATAACCCGGTGACCCGTTTCACCTCTGATAAATACATCCTCATTAATGGTTATTTCGTAAAGTACACACGGACTCATGACAATGAACGACGACAAAATTTGTAAGTTCGAAATAATGCACAGTATGGCTACATTGAATCAGAATTCAATGAAAATTTTAGAAATAAATCACATATTGCACGTCCTGGTATATATTGAACAGTGCTACCACACTGCACAAGCTTTTGGACTCACACTCATTTTTGGTATCATCCATCTTCTATGAATACAAGTGTACAGCTTTTATTATAATTAAATGCTGCGCAAAATGCGCCAGACGCTCGAGAATATGGCATGCTTTTACTATATCGTGTCTCGGCACATGTCATGGTCTTTAGCCCTCAGAATGTGAGCAGATGGGACATAACAAACTGTCTCTACAGTGAAAGAAGCAGTTTCTAACCCAGCGGCTGGTCTTTGAGAAACTGCTGAACGAAAAATTGAGTCAGACAATTTCCTCCCCCATATCTTTTATTTTCCTTCTTTCTTCTGGACGGAGAAAGACACCAAATGGCAAGAACGTGCGAGGAACTTAAACTATCAATCCTAGGAGGATAGAGCGAGTGATATATAGTGCCTCTAACAGCTCAGTTATATGCAATAGATTAGCGCTCTTAAATTCAAAAGTTCCTGAAATAGTTCTTTCCGATACAATGACATGTTTTCCGTATGTCTTTCTATTTTTAAAATGGAAAAAGGAAGTGGAATCAGTGCTCCTGGTACACATACTACAGAGTACATAGGTCTACGTTATCTTTACAAAGTACAAAAATACATACGGTATAAAGGATGGTGTTCCAATCTTAAAGTTTCAGATATGATAAATGTATATGCAGTATTCTCAAAAAGAAAACACCGAGAGATTTCTTTTGTGGCACTGGAAGTTCTCAATTTTCAGTTCGTGTGATGTTCGCACATGTGCAGAAAGAGAAAACGGTTTGCTATCATAAAAGAACATGCAATTCTGATCAAATGTTTGCTGCCGCGATTAAGATCACGCACTTTAGCAGAAATGGGAGATATTCTCACAAGCAAACATATTGATGGGGCAGAAAAGAATTATATGAGGCTCGTATATTTTTTTTTTCTGTCATGATTGGAATGTCAAAGTATGTGCACATGCAAATTTTGGCCATTGCTTTGGGAATATCGATGATTAATAAAAGTCAAATTCTGTCTGTGGAAAGTGATCAAAAAGTGTAGAAATATCCTTATGTTCTTAAATTGATGAAAGAAATGGAAGGTAAATACACAGTAATGGTACTTGGTGGAATGCGTTACCTGTTGGAGGGTATGTTCTTCATGGATGCCATCTTGAAGTCCGCCATATTGAATTTCGATTGATTTTCTTAAATGGGAAGGGTGTCGTGTAATGTGTCATTCTGGGCTAGAATTTCACTAGAACTGCGTTTATGAAGTCATTTTTGCTGTAAATGTGTTATTGTGAGAGATACGGGTAAATGCCACTTCTACGCGGGTAATGATGCAATAGCCTGAAAACACCCATTTCGTTTTGAAATAAAAGAGAAAATTAAATCAAAATGAATACCAATCCATATCGATAGAGCACTTACACAGGAACAACTTGTATGTATTTCGTTCCATTTCTTTTGTTACTTCAGAATGAAATTGATGTTTTCAGGCTATTGTATCATTACCCGCATAGAAGTGGCATATACAATAACACATTTACTGACACGTAGGTTATAAGTAAGATAAACCCATAAATAGAGGTTACAATCGTATAACTAAATGTAATGTAACAGGAAATTCAATAAACGAGGTTTAAAAAAGTCAGTAAGACGCTGAACAACCCGCGTTCAAATCTCGCTTGAGGCTTCAATGATATTCTTTTGCTCCCAGCATTCCTGAAAACTGTATGATGGTTGTTGTTGATTAGAAAGTTACTGGGAATTTCTAGGCAGCTATTTTTGCCTAACTTCTTCCAAGAATGTTTCGGGAAAATTTTAACAGTGTAGCGATCTTCATCATAAAGGGAAATGCCCTCCTTTAAATTTAAAATTTCTCTTCCTTTTAAAAAGCTGTTTGTAAAATCAAACTTCTATATCATTTTGTTGTTACTGATTCAACTTCTTCATCAATATCATGTTTTATGTCTTATTTTTATATTATGAAAGGAATCACATCAAAAGAAACTAAACACCATTCATTGCCACTGACTTCAATTTAACATAAAATAGTGGTGCTATGGTCAACTGTCGGTATGCTGATATGACAGACACATACTGTTCTTGCAATAGATGTATCCTTTGTGTTATGTAGTTAATTAAATATGACTCCCAACATTTTATTACACTTTTAATCGTGTGTTTCTTTTAAATATATTAATGCTTTATATTATGCAATATATTCTTTTGATATTTTGTTCTTGTATATCTTAGAATTTCTAAATTCGCGTAACTGTTCTCTATTTCACTTTATTCGATGATACATAGCAAAAAAAGTAGCGGTGTTGATTCAACACTTGTCCGTGTCCCAGGGCGACAACCTTTTTGTGTTAAAGCAACACAGTCAACGGTGTTAATTTCAATCATTCAAGTTGTACTTTAACACCCTTCATTGTGTTGAATGAACATTGATAACATATCTATTGTGTTGAATCTCCAAAATCAACACCATTTTTTGTGTTGATTAAAGACAAGAAAATTGTGGTCGCCCTGGAACACCGAAAACTTTGAATCAACGCCGCTCATTTTTGCTGTGTACCACAACATACTTTAAATATATATACGCACTTATTTTATGTATTTTATTTAATATATATTGTTACATAATGAGTAAAAGATAGTGGCGATCACAGTGAGAGCTTAGGCTCTCTTCTCCCAACACGTCTGGTCAGCGTGAGAGCAGTAGACCATAGATATACGTCCAGACTTAAGACTATACTGTTGCTCTTACGGCAATAGCGATGCCGGTTTGACCGCTCAATAAAGAAACAAAACAAAACAGCCGTTATCTGACTTCGAGCTGCCATAGCCGAGCGACAACAATCCAGTCTCTGTTAGTTTTCCTCCCTCTTCCCCGTCAAGTTTTTCAAATGACACTATCGTTATATTAGATAACTTAATGTGTATAAATTGAAGAAAGGGATAGGGAATTAATTTTCATACCCATGTTAAATATAAAATCTTTACATTTTATATTTAAAGATAAATAACAATAAAGGAATTTCGTGTGCGTCAAGGGGAAGTACGATACGTTAAACTTCAGCTGTTGCCCATAAGCTGCAACAGTATAGATCAAACCTGGATCGACAATAGATAGATAGATACCGATTTCCATACAACACTAGCAGCACAGGATATCGGGCTAACCTTGATCGATATTGGCCGTTATTGGCACAGTATTTGACTGATATACTGTGGTGCTAGTGAAACTCGGTACATAAGAATGTCACACTGTATGGAAGTTTCTATAAGGCTCTTTCTGCCTACATTCAGTGTATTTTATTTATAATTTTTAATGATTTTGAAAGAACGGAATACAATATTGCAATTTTGTAAAGTGGGCAAGATAGAACGTACGGAAATCAGTGGGGACGACGCTTCCCTAAACACTCTGTAGGGATTTCCGTGGGAATCACACTTCTCTAAACACTTTATAGGGACATTTCCCTAAACACGTTTTAGGAAGCCTTGTAGGTACTAAGCTTCTATAAACACTTCGTTGGGAACTCCGTGAGTACTGCAATTACCTAATTTTTTGTACGATGTGGGAACTACGCGTCTCTAAGCACTTTGTATGGAACTGTGTTCAGACATTTCCATAAACACTCACCAGGTAACTTTGTGGAGACTGCACTTCTCCAAACACTCCGTAGGGACTGCACTTTCCTAAACGTTCTGTAGAGATTATACTTCTCTAAACACGTTGTAGGAACCCATATGGAAACTATTTTTGTCTAAACATTTTAAACGGTCTCTGTTAGGACTACGCCTCCCTAAACATTTCGTAAGTAGTTATGAGAAGTGCGTTTCTCTAAACACTTTATACGGGGCTATGTGTGGACAACACTTTCCTAAACTCTTTGTAGCAAACTCTATGGGGAATACGCTTCCCTAAACGCATTTCTCCGCAGAAACGTCCACACAAAACAGATATATTCTACGTATATATTACGAATATTCCTGGTGGGAAAATTGGAATATCCCTAGATATTTGAAGATATTTCTGTTACATGCGGGACTTAGCGCATGTCAATGAATATATAAATATCCGGTATTAGCGCACATTCTAAAAATATTCAAAATATACCGTATTCTACGAATATATTGAGTACACTCGTTCTTTTGGATTATCTCAGAATATTCCATGGATAAAGCTGAAATTCCTATCTAGAATATCTCTCTAATATTCCCAGAAGAGGATACTAGGAATACACCGAGTTGATCCTAAATGTTCTAGGACATTCTACGCATATTGGGGATTTATTCCTTGTATATCGTGTGCTATATTGGCAGCAGCGGAGCTAAAGCATGATGTAATGCACATGCAACCATCCACTTTCAGTGTTACACATCCAGGATTTAAAAATTCTGGATAATCTGATCCTTAAAAGGCGTAAGTATTTGCTCATTACACGTTCTTTACTGGCATAGTGCGCTGTTGCGGTTTACGCTGGAGATGTGGAACGGGTTCGAACTCCAATCAATCAGACCATCCTCACCAAATTCTTAGCTTCTTTAACAGGACTTTTCATCATTCTCACCAAACAAATGATAATATGGCACCTAGAATGAAACCGTCCATTCTTTCCTTCCACGTATGTCCCCTGATGTCAGTGGAAGATCCAGAGAGGGGCACGGAGGGCGCGTGCCCCTCCTCAAATAAAATATTTTATTTTTATTATTTCCATAATTTGTCTCAGATAAAGTTTCGATAGGTTTCTGAACAAATATATTTTGTAATAAAACTTGGCGATATAGTTAAAATATTCACCACCTGCTCCCCCTTCTCACGAAAATCCTAGATCCGCCACTGTCTGGTGTTGAGTTTGCCTAGGGACATCATAAATCAGATATGTTATGGCCATAGATCGCACGTCAGCCCAGAAATACTAGACAATAGATGAAAGTAAATTTATTAGTCATACATACTTCTATATTTCCTTCTTGAAACCAGAAAATGAACGTAGTACACTCGAAAGCAGAAACAAAATTCTGGAAATTCCTCCATTTTCAGTCGCATGCTCCGCATTTTTGTATGCCATATGGATTTCTGCATTCCTGACCTAGATGGTGTGGTGAGAGTTCATTGTACAATGCACTGTGGGCCCTCTGAAGGTTGTATCTATCAGGGTTGCCAGTTTCTCAACATTGATTGTTTTCTAAAATGGTATTTTAGGGAACTCAAATGCAGAATATTTCGTCTACGCGTGTAGATGGACAAAAATGAAAGGGAGGAAATGCAGATTCGCTCTTGCAAAACATTATTAGCCGGATCACATTTACAGTAACTTGTTCGCAACTTCGATACTTTGTGAGGGGAGAAGAAAAGGGAAATGTAGAAAACGTGGCCTTTCTTGATTGGTAAAAGGTAATTCTATCCCTTGTGCGATACGCACTCTCCGTGAACGGCTCATGGGAGATGTGGAGGTAGCGCTTCACATATTCTCGACCTCAGTACAAAGTGAGGTGTAGTGGTCAGTCACCCAGGTTTTCCACCAGTCCCAATTTCGTCGGGTTTGTCCCTTCTTTCCGAAAACTGTCCCGCCGCTACTTCGACGGGACTGTAAATGTCCGTACACTTATATATATATATTTACTAATTTTACCAACTACTTATAGAAAAATTCATTATTTGGATTTTTAAATATTTTACTTTGAATAAGAATTTATTTATGGCTTGTAGGGTTGGTAACTTAAGCTCTGTCCTTTATCTTGTGTTGGTTATACTGGTAGCTTTCAAAATAAATAGACTATGTTCTGTTGTCAACAACGACTTTAGTTGGCAGCCTTGTAAGGTCTTCAAATTTATATAAGCTGAGGTGGATTTGGGGAGGGGGTTCAGCACCCCCTGTGCCACTTTTGAAGCGCCATCCCTGCGTACAGGCTTTTTCTATCAAGTGTCCCAACTTTTCACTTTTTCAAGTTGGCAACTCTGTCTCACGCTCAAATCCCGGCCAAGACACTGGACATTTTTCTCGCTTTGAGGGGCACTCAGCCTCAGCCTCCTATCAAATTGAATACCAGAGTGTCCTTGGTATTCCTGGATACCTTGGGAAGTAAAGGCGGTCGAGCGTGGGAGTGACCGCTCCAACTCAGTTCGTGCCGTAGGTAAAAAATATGTTAAGCTCTACCTCCACATCCCCCATGCGCCGTTCACGGCTCGTGTGCATCGCACAGGGGATAGTTTTACCTTTAGTTATCCTAGAATTAGTATAAATTTTGCGAATTAATTTAGTTCTAATTTAGTAAATAGGGCAAGAATAGAAATCTCCTCTAAACTGCATTCTTCAATCATAAGCATTGCTCAAATGCATATATTGGGTACTACGTTAAAAAAATGCATGAGTGTTTGCACAAAAAAAAAGGCGTAGATGTTCGTGCAAAGTCTTCATGCTTTAAAATTTGGGAGATGTTGTCATTCCTCGGTCGTATAGCGGTGATTTATAATGCAAATATGAGCAGTGCAGTGTAAAACTTGTGGAATAGAAAGAACATGAAACTGGACAGAAATGCGAAACATGATAGCTTCTCCCAAATTCTTAAAGAATAAAGAGCTTGCACGTTCCTGAATCAGACAAGTCTTCCCTCAAAATGTCCAGCTCCAGGCTTCAATCCTTAAACTTTCAACTTCATAAGCGACCACACGCTTCATCATTCTCGTTTCTTTTCTTCAATTTGTGTGATTAATAGGCACATTTCAACATTTTCAGATTGCACAATACAACTGTACAAATGCATCTAGCTCAGTGATTCTCAACAGGTGTACCGCAGAACACCTGTTCAGAAGAATAGATTTGTTAGGTGTGCCGCGAAACTTCTGAGGCTAGGAATAAGGCAAGCTACGCGCGCGCAAGACCGAGTCACTAGCTGTTCGTGTCAGGTCAAATTATGGACCCGAGTGAGATACGTTAAGAATCACTAATCTAAATAATCAGATGTAAATATATGTGTGGAATCAGATTAATTTACGTATCATACACAAAAGGTTCTTATTATTCTCCTATTTCATTATTTTATGTAGTATGTTGCATTGTGGGCTCCATAGTCTAGTGGTTAGAGCGTTGGACTCATGTTCGCGTTATCCCGGGTTCAATTCCCGGCTGGAGTCCCACTTTTCGGCGTCCACCCAGCGTCGTGAGGAAAACCGGGGAGTCACGTGAATAAAGACGTGACGGCCACTCGGTCTAGAAAGCCTCTATCTAGTACGCCTGTTCGTGGACAGAAGTACTGACCACACTGCCGTCACTCAGGTTCCAGCAACCGCGGACAGATGGCGTTGGGTCAGGCTCACGACCCTTCGGTCTGTAACACCCCTGGTTATTATTATTTAGTATGATACATTTGTTGCCATGATTTCTACTATCAAAAAGCGGTACCGGTACGCACTTTATCGTTAAGGTTATTTTAAGTAAAGATAAACCTTAAAACATCTCACTTTCATTAAGTTATTCTGCTTTTAAATTTCTCAAAGCTGTTTCTCAGCCGGGATTCAAACCTGGAACTCTGTGACTCGTGGCTTAACGTCTATGACCATTCGACCACTGCGGTTGTCTATTACACTATACTGCACTGTTTAGATAATTAATCATCGACTTGGCATTTCTCAATGACATTCTCTCTCTCTTTCTCTCATTGATAATAAATGAATTACTCCTTCGCTGAAAGTATGTTAGTCTTACCCCTGTTGGTTACGCAATCAAATGCTTTTTTTTTCTAAATCGTTGGGCAAAAGGAATGTGTTTAACGGGGTAGATCACCCCCGCCATCTTGGTATGACCTTTCCATTGATTTACACGGGAATTGTTTTACTCATTTTATTCCTCTGAGAAGTAGAATATTTAAGTTCTGCTTTCACAAAATGTCTTGGTGGTTATTTTGACTCTTGTATAGTTTTGGTTTGTGAAGTTTCTTCAAATATATAAGTATAATGTATTATAAATAGTTTGCTATATAAATCACAATATGTTAACGGGAAATTATACTGTTCGTGTGTAAAATATTGCATTTCTATAAAATAGCATGAGTAAAAGAGAGCATGACGATAAACTGGGCGAAAACAGAAGTTAAAAGCATGCTCCTGAAAGATATAAGACGGATAAAACAATTCCCATGTAAATCAATGGGAAGTGCGTACTAAGATGGCTGGGGTGATCTACACCGTTAAGATATCGACTTGGCGCAAACTAATTATTGTTACCTGCTGGAAAGTCGCTCAATTCATGTACATTTAGACCTATAGTTACTTCAAAGAATTGTTTTAAAATCCTTTGGATAATCCCTTGGGCAGCCATTGCTCAATTTCGGAATATTCATTTTTGGATAGAGCAGATAGGAAATCTTTGACGCTTGAATGCCGCATCAACTCTACTGATAGTATTGTAAGTATTTAGTTAAATAATTATTATTTCTCAACGCTTTCGGAAGCCTGTAGCTCCGACACCGAGCCGAATTCGACAAACTACAAAGATACCTTTTTTCCTTCATTTAATAACTTTTCGTTCCTAGAGCTTTGACAACTAATTTATGTTCACGCTGTATATATGAATATATATTATAAGTGGCATATGTAAGCCCGTGTGCGAGTAGTACTTGACCCTGCGACACTTCCCAATGTCGATTCGCAGGCAGAAATCTTCACCCTTAGACTACACACGGTGCTTTCGTTTGTGAACCAAGTTTGGGCGAAATGGAGCATTTTAATATTCGATGTGTGGTTTCTTTTGATAATTTTGAATGGGATAATTCTGAGCGAAAAGTGAGCTTCGTCGTGCATTGAATATAAATCCATTTACTCAGAGAACAACAACAACAGAAAAAAAAAACTGTTGATCTTGTTTGCTAAGCGGAAAAAGAAAAGAGACGTAAGCTTAGTATTAACTCTTTACAGAAAAATGCATGTTGAAAAACTTCTGTTTAATTGTTCCTGACAATAAATTAGAAACTCAATGCTGAGAAGCAATTTAGTGTGAGAATTGGGACCAGGAACAATATGTACGAGTGTGTGAAACTCCTTGTCTATCAAAAGTCGAGGTCGTATCTTTTAAAGAAGAATCAGATGACACAATGTGCTGTAAAACATGACAGAGCTCTTGTAACCTCAACAGATTTATAATGCTTATGATTGTTATGAAGATATACGCTAAGCATTCAGCCATTTTCCTTTACTTTCCCCCACATTTTGTATCAACCCTTTGTTCTCTTTCATCTTCAATAGATCTCTTTTATTGCCGATACACACGTCTGCCGATATTGCAAATTCTTCGAGGACGTTTATCAATGCTCATTATTTTAGCTCATAGTTTTCTATGATGACATCCTCAATGTATCAAGATGAGGACCAAGTTACATTCTGAGGGTGAGAGCAAAGCGGAGATGTGAGGCTGAAGGCGGGATTTAAATATGAGAATAATGGCGAGTGAGAGTGCTGAATCTGCTAACGAAGCAGAGACGTGAGAATATGGACCTCAAGCTCGCCGGGAGGTTAGAGCGCTCGCTTTCTGTGCGCATGGTCACGGGTTCAAATCTCGCCAGGGTCCATTGAACGGGGTGGTTCGGAGACCACTTTACCAAAAACTGTAGGCCCCGTCCTTAAAAGCTTACCAGCTGGTTTCACTCAATCACATCAAAGTGTGATGAGAGATAAAAAGAAAACATAAGGATAAGGGCGACTGAGGGTGCTGGCGAAGCAGAGACGTGAGGCTGTGAGGGGGAGGTAAAGCGAAAACATGGCACTAAATAATTTATAGATATGAAGCTGCCTCGTTTTGGCAGTGAATAATTTATAAACATGGAGCTGCCTAATTTATAGGTAAACATGGAGCTGCCTCGTTTTGTCACTAAATAGTTTATAAATATGGAGCTGCCTCATTTCTGCAGTGGAGCTTCAATTAGGAAACAATTTGGTAACCATCTCAAACTTCTACTTCGCGCTGCTCCTCTAGAGTTTATCCGTAGACTGGACCGTCGCTCTAGACCACGTGAGCTTAACGAAGTTTCCTTATAAATGTCGTCAGTGGAATTTGGTAAATATATGTATAATTTAATACGGAATGTAAGATAAGATTTCATGGTTATTCCTTTTCCGTGCTGGAATAGAACTTTTTTTTTTTTACTGTGAATGCAAGTCTCGACAAATCTGGCTGATCTTTATCCTCTAGTACTTTGACAAAGAAAAGTGGAAAAAGAAAACCAAGGAGGCAAAGAGGGAAGGTTTGATGTGAAGCAGATTTTAGGATCAAAGAGGATGGTTAAGCTTGCTTTCCGACCCACAGCTGAAGCTAGCCGACCGTAAACCGTTTGGGAATTCGCTCCGTTATGACATAACAAGAGTAGAATAGTGACGGAAAGGATGATAAAAATGAATCCAAAAGAAACTTAACAAGAAAGTAAAAGTTTTTGACAGGGGATAAATCTAGTTCTGATGAATGGTGTGTGTGTGGGTATCCTTCATTCTTTTGCAGGGGCAGATCGTTCTTGAATCTTTCTATTGAATGTATTAACAGACGCAAACGTAGAAAATGGAGGAGACCTTTTATAACAAGTCAAACCGCTCAAAACCCAACATAAATCTCGAATAAAATAAGTATCACAATTTATGGCTTGATTCGGGAAATATTTAGACCCATTAACATTACTATTTTACAGTTTATGCGTACTTATGGATCTGACACTTGCTCGGTTCGGTGATTCATTGCACAAGAATGTTGTCCTTTTTTGTTTGATTGTTGTGATAAACGCTTCTAAAAGGATATTTTGCCCTTAATTGGGATATGGTTTACGACTCTCCTTACCTTCTTTTCCGATTTCCGGAAAACAGTCTTATGAAAAAGTCTAGGAAACATTGTTTAAAATGAGGGTTATTGTATATCTTCATTGAGAAACCGAGGCGTTATCCGAATTTTAACTTGCTTATCGAAACAATGTTATTCCAAGCTCAAAACAGAATAGTGACTTCATTTGCAATTTTCTGTTTGTATACCTGAGCTTAAAAAATCATACGTTTCTGCAAGTTTGAACCTAATTGACTTATTAATTAGAACACCAGCTTCTTGAATCCCCGATAGATGAGTACTTTTGCTTGTTGCTCTGTAA
>JAGDQP010037245.1:0-18707 GCA_022664845.1 Lepisma saccharinum | reverse complement strand
TCACCATGGTTTGGCGCTGTGATTAAGCCAATACGTTTTCTTCTATTTACTTTTGACTTCTAGAGCAGGGTTTCTCAACCTGAGAGTCGCGGGATGTGACGTAATGACGTCAGTCATGAATGCTTTTAAGATCCAAAGTTCGAATGCATCTGGTGATGGTAGGCATGGGCGTCGCCAGAAATTTTCTCACCCTCAACAACATGTTCGCTTAAACACTTTAGTTGGTTAATGTAATGATATACCTTCGTCATCTCATCATTTGGAAGTTAATTCTCAATATTTGGAGATGGATAAAAGTGGTAAAATGGAGAATGGTGAAAACATGATTGGTGTGGATCCAGTTTTGCTAGAACCAGATCCGGATTTGAATGACTATGTAAACAGGTCCCGTCATTCTCAAGTTTTTAATGATAGTATTGGTACAGTGACTGACTATGAAGTTAACATTAATGTTACTGAGGGTCCTCCGATAAGAACTAAACCTTATAATTTGTCAAGAGCGAATAGAGCCGAAGTGGATAAAAGTTTGGATGAATGTATTAAACAAGGCATTATTCAAAAATCAAATAGTCCTTGACCTGCGCCGTCTTTCTTGGTAAAATCTCACGGTAAGCCGAGACTTGTGATGGACTATGCTCAAGCGAATAAATGAATATAGTATTCTTTTCATTATATTCCAGTAATTGGAAGATGTGATTACTGATTTAAGTCAGGGTAAGGTGTTTTCCAGGATTGACTTAAAATCAGATTATCTGCAGTTAAAGTTGAATGCTAAATCTAGACAATACACAGCATTTCATACACATCGTGGATTATATGAAGCCAATAGGATTCCATTTGAACTGGTCATAGGAAGTTATTGTTTACCTGAGATAATGTCTGAAATGTTGTATCCATTGAAATCGGAATGCGTTACGTGGTATTTTGACGATGTTTTGAAAATATCTAACACCTTTTTTATTTGTGTTTAGAAATGTTGTCTGAAATTACTAAAACATCGTCAAAATACCAACCAATATTTCTCAATATGCGAATTTGCCTGAAAAACAAAAATGACCTTCCACAGAGGTCTTCGTTGGTGGATATCGATTTGTCTTCTGATTCTGATACTGTCGATGACTACGGAGAAACTCGCAAAGGTGAAGTCTCTAATGGGCTGGGATATGCCATCAGCCCGAACGTTTCTGATCCTATTATAGATAAGAGAACCTTCTGGAAGCAACATTCTATTCAAGTTAGTCAATTGGATGCACCAGGTAAAAGCTTGCCTTTTAATTCAAGTAAACTTTACTACCATGACTTACCCAGTGGTGAAAAAATCCAAAGGAAGTGGTTATCATATTCAGTAGAACTGAATAGAGTGTTTTTTGTCAACTATATGGCATTTCATGATAAGAGTAATAGGATCCTTAGGGCAAAATATGATTGTAAAGAATTTAATATATAGTGTTATGATTGATACTAATCAATATATAGCAGTGATTGACCAAGCAGCTGTTTGTGTTCGTGATGTTCTTCAGACGAAAATCTATGAAAGACATTGATTTAACTATAGCAGAAGATACTTCTGGCAAAGCTTTATTTGAACAATTAAAATCAGCACTTGAAAAGTTCAATATATGTCTTTCAAATATGGTTGCACGCTCTTTTGATGGAAGCAGTAATATGAAAGGATTCTACAATGGCCTACAAGCACATCTGAAGAAGCAAACCCCAGAGATCATATACACTCGTTGCATGGGACACGTTCTGAATTTAGTTGTAGCAGATTCTACTGTAAAGTACCTCCAAGCAGAACATTTATTCAGGTTTGTGGAAGAATCCGCTTGCTTTTTAAGCAGGTTATTCAAGAGATTGATCGTGTGCGAGAAACACACAAAGAAACATCATTCTAGGTGGGCAAAGCTACATCGATTAAAAAGATAGGCGCTACTAGGTGGTGGAGCAAACACAAAGCTCTATCATCCATAATGGATTTACATTATGATCGAGTTGAATCTTGCAAATTCGTTACATTTTTATCAGTATTGTTAGATGTGACCACAGGCAATTTTGATTACAAAACAAAATTTACAGCGCGCTTTAAATTCTTGGACAGTGGTGCAAATTCGAAAATTTGTTTTTAGCTGTAGTCATGTTAGATATGTTTTCAGTTACTTTTCCTGTGTCCATCTTTCTGCAAAGTAAGTCTTTAGACTATGCAAAGGCCTGAAATTCGCTAGATACATTATTAGAAAAAATCGAAAGATAAAGAGGTGACAAAAATCTTTAGAAGATTACAGGACAAGTGTAAATCTTGATTAAAGATATCAAAACTCATTTGACGAATGGGAAAATCGATATAGAAGATGATTTTTCAGAAAAAAGAATTCCCAAGATGAAGAAACTGCCTTGTGAACAAGCTTCAGACAAGACTAGAAATCTGTCGCATGATCTAAAATACGGAGCAATCTACTTTAATATTCTCGATTGTGCGAGTAAAAGTACAGGGGAACGGTTTGTATCTAACAAAGCTTAGTGCTTGATTGTTCATGGTTGGACCCAAAAAAGCACGAGGATGTAGTTGCAATGGAGGTGGAAATTTTTCCTGATGATTGTTTGCAAACTATTTCTCACTTAGCAAAAGTGAATAGAAGCGAATTGTTAGGACTGAAACATTTTGGAAGCTATTATTGTAACTGCAATCCAGATTTTAGTAAAAAAAAAAGCATGAAGATCCACAAGAAAAAGAAGTGTGTAAAGTTGTGAGAAGTACGATGAATGATGATGATGATTTAAATGAAATTATGACATCTGAAGAGGAATCTAAAGATAAAGAGGAAAAGGGTGAAACCCACTCTGGTACTAAAAAGAAATTTTTCAAATGTCTGTCCTGTACATTCCCTATTCTGTATGAACTCTCGTCACAGTCTAGATTATTTAGTAATTTATATACTGTTTTTAAATCCATAATGACCATTCCGTAATATAAATCTAAAATAGGCTTCACTTTGCTAGTTATACCAATATTTTCGTCTTGTTACAGTTATGTGGTGAGATAAATTTTGTAATACACTGTAAATATTAGTCATTAGTTCTCATAATGTAAAATAAATTGCATAGAACTATACAGGTTTCGCCTAATTTTACCACTGTACTGTATGACGACGTAATGAAGTTATGCAACACATTTCTCTTTATTTCCTTCATATCTTTATCACATCATACGGTACAGTGCTGAACTGACTTACGACGAAACTTATATTATGATTTATATCTACGTTATAAATTTCTTACCTTGCCATTTATCGTTATATAAATGGATTTAAAATAATTCAAAAACATTTAATGATCGTTGTCGTAAGTACCGAAGATACGCTCTGACAAGTTTCTCGATCGGGGGCCCACAACCAACTGTAGCCGAGCTCCCGTGATGGTGTCAGACCAACACTGCTCACACTTTAACGTTTTCTCAGCCTCAGTAGCTGGCTACGAAGTCAAGGTACCCCATACATTTGGAGATTTTTATTGAGAAATTTATTCTGTAACAGTGCAGTTCGGAATAATAGATATAGATGTAATTCCTTTTTTTTCCCACAAGAACCTAGTGTTCTGTAAATATTGAACCTAAAACGCAAAATTGAAGTGCTGTGGTGGTGTAGTAGATGGCATACCAGGCCGGCAACGGGGAGATTCGAGTCCCGGTCGCGGCGTTTGTCAATTTTTCTGTGTTAATTTCAATATTTACCGAACACAAGATCCTTGTGCCGGTAATGTTATTTGGCCCGCAGGGCCACTTTTGCCATGGGCCCACTAAACGGGGTCACCATAGCGGGACTTCTGGCTATTTTTAAGTCACTTTCGTCCGTTTGATTATCGTATGAATGTGTTTGAATTAAATGAATGTTTAATTTGAATAAAAGAACCGGATGTCTGCAAGGACACAATGATTATTTATTAGTTAGTTAATTAATTTAGTTTTCGTTTTCGAAAGAGCACGTAAATTGCACAGGAATAGCTTTAAATGTATAGGAGCCAAAAAGGTATATGTTCGAGGTAGGGTTGATTTAAATAAGGATGTGAAGTAGGTTAATTAAAGTATGAATTAGTTACAGGAATTCTTTTGATGAATTGTCGTGTATTTAAGAGTTTGACCGCCTTCATCCTTCTCTTCTCTTGCCGAATGCGCCCAGTTTGTTTGTAAAAATTAATTGATTGTTTTGATAGTTTAATTTCTTTCATTTTTGTCGTCCTCTGAAATAGATTTTATTTTGTAAATTGCTATGTGAGATTTCTTTTGCAAGATTACTTTTTAGTGTTGATCTTTTTATATTTTGTAAATGGTTGCTGTCCCACGTAGAGATGTCCGTCCATTGACTGTAATAAATTAAGTCTAAGTTGGATAATCTCCTCAGTCGCTACATTAATGGCTTTTGAATTTTTTTCTAAAGATTCTTTGCTCTGCGGAATGCCTAATGTGAGAATTGTGGATGCCCATTTGATTATTTTATTTAAGAAATCACTCAAAATGTTATTTATATAACCTTCTGCATGTTGGCCAATGCCTTTACTGGCTTCTTTGTTAGTATCATTTGTATTTGAAGAACATCTTGAATTATGTGGTACTTCATCCTGTTTCTGCTGCCCCAACTGGTAAGAAATATTTGAGTTATCCCTGAAAAATTTTTGAGGGAGGCAGTCCCTTCTGAAAAAAGGAATTGCATTTATAGTTGCGAGAATTGAAGTACGATTCTGAAACACGAACTCAAATTACGAGTGTTGGAAAATAAGGTTTTCAGAAAGAAATACGACTTGGAACGGGATGAGATGACCTAAGATAGAAGGAGACCACAAAACTAATAACTGCACAGACTTTACTATTAACTCATGTTGTAAGACTAATGAAAGAAGCCGTTCAGAAGACCGAAAAATCCTGGGAAGGACCATATTAGGCGGGGGATCTTCGTAATGTAGGTAGGTATTCATGACGAAATCTGGCTTGATCTTGCAGAGAATAGACGTAGAGCAGCGGAGGGATTACTGCGAGCAGAACTTATATTGATGGTTCTCCGGACATGAGAAAAAGTTGATTGTCCATATAAAAAGGCATACACAAAGTCCACTCTTGGCTAAGAGTAGACACTACAAAACCCTAAACAAATTACCGTAATTAAATAGAGCCAAATACCTTAGTTAGGGGGCTAGTAAAAAATTATAAGCAAATACTAAGACAAACCCCTTAAATAGGTAACGCATCCCTTTAAAGACAATACTTAATTATAAATCCTCGTTCCTGTCAGAACAATGTTGTATCTGGATAGGCCAGTTGATACAAAGGGTTAAGGTCGTTTTAAGGGACACTAAAATAATCGAGTGTTAATGTCGTTTTTAGAGACAAATAGGAAAATGCCACACCTTCTCATTAATTCCCCTATTGACATATTATACTATATCCTCTCCTATTCCTAATAGATTACATCACCTATTACAAGAAAAAATGACAAGAAGTAAAAAGAAAACCTTTAGCAGGGGAAACAGCAAATCTCCTGCACAACCAAAATCCAAAGGTAAAAGAAATGACACGCAAAAATCAAAGCAACCACCAATAATGGCGATTGGATTTGGATCAAAAACCAGGACCACCAAAATCCAAAGTTTATAAAGGCGCAAGTGCCGAGAAATCTAGGTAATAGAGTCGGTTTTTTTTTACAAAGATACAAGACCGACTGAGGAGAGTATATTGCGATTACTGTCGTAAATCTTTGATACAGGAATCTAATAATACACCAGAAATTGATTCGTCCTATTGGTGGAGACCATCAGAGTCTAGGAAAACAGATGAACAATCGATAGAACCTAATATCCGACGGTCTAGCCGAAAACCTATGACAAAAAGACAATTTTCATGTGAAGGCTATGAGTGAAAATTGAACCCTCAGAGGAGAAGAAGGAAAAAGAAGATAAGGTTAAAACTAAAAACAGGAGTAACGATAATTCTGATCACACAATTTTAAATTCATCAATCATGGATGTGCCAAGAGAAAATAAAGTGAATGAAGAATTATTTTGTATATAACCGAAAATAAAGAAGCCTTTTTAACTGCTTTTCAGTTACACAATGTTGAATCGGAACCGAAGCAGTGTAATTATACTTCAACTAAAGTCGATAATGTTACGTCTACTATTAAAGTTTGTGAACCGGAAGTGGAACAGTTCAAGAATTCATCGGATCAGGAATATACTAGAGTTATAAATGGCAAAATATTAAAGCAAGCTGAAATGGAAAAAAGACTTAATGACTATTATAGGAAAAGACTTAGCTTTCACCGAAAGTACAAACATTGCCTAATAAATGAGTATTGTGTACCTTGTGAAAAGGATACTTGTATGTATCTGGATGACGCATTGTTTCATTACGAATGACCAAAGTAACTTTATTGTGATTTTAAGAAGATATTTCTTGATTAAGGATATATTCATATATTTTGTTACATTTAATGAAAATATTATAAGTATTATTATTTAATACATTGTTTTGTATTTTAAAAAGTTGGATTTGTTTTCCATAGAATGAGTTGATGCAAAATACTAAGTGGTATGTCTATATTTAATGAAACCAAATGTTAAAGCAATGGTAAAATGGTAAAAGAATTAAGCAACATATATAAAAAATAAAAGAAAACGAAACGATATTTTCCAAGTATTGATTATGTTGGATATATGACTTTGTTGAATATATTCCGCCATGATGGAAAATGGGTTTTGGTTTTCTAAAGGAAAAGCTAGAACAGATATACTATGAATAATTGTGGACTCGATATCAGATTAATGAAGCATACTGGTAACTTATATAATAGGAAATATTTATATATATAAATAAATGGAATGTCGTGTAGTATATATATATATATATATACTCACGAATTTGGGATATGTTACCCTACTTTCATCTACCTTGAAGATATGTATGTTTGTGGTCATTGGAGTAGTATATCATTAAAGATGGTTATCAACCTATCTCATACTAAAGAAATCATTGGACGTATAAATTTCTTAGTATTTGAATAATTATACATATGGTTAATATTGGCTCGTATGATAGGAGAGAGTTTAAATATCTCACCAATTTTTATACTTACCTCTTCATAGTTAAAGAATGGGAACCACACATATATTTTAGAGGTCTCGTGTAAAGCTGAAAACAAGAACGCCGTATTGGAGAGTACTTAATAGCAGAAAGAAGTACTTGGACATGAAAGTGACGGTACCAAGGTGCATGACTGCTTGAATTTGACCAGCTGGAATTAAATTTTGTTAATATCTAACATTGAAATACGTATTTGAAGTGTCTTGAACACGAATGTTAAGCAAACAATTAGTATTTTTCCATCAAAGTTATGGTAGTAACAGACTCATTGCTTATTTTGTTGGGGAGGAACTGTTCAGAATGTAATTTTCTTAATATCGGACATTGAAATACATATTTGAGGTAGGAAGAAGTCTAATGAAACAAGAAATGGACCGATTTGGCATGAAACTTCCATGAACATGGAACGTATTTCTTTAAATTTAGCAGGAAATAGAGAAATGTACTTGCACAATTGCATATTAAATGGGAAAGCAAGGTTGATTGATCAAACTTGTGGGTATTTTACGCTTTGTTAACAGAAGAGAGACTTCTTGCGACTACATAGAGTCAATATTTAAGAAGAAAAAGTAAAAATGTACTCTTTAGAGTACTGGAATAATATATTTTAAGTACAAAATAGCTTAATTGTGATATATTTTTGAATATTTTGCGTGAAAGAACCCATTTTCCATCATAGCTGTGCAAGAAAGACTGCTTAGAAGGCATTAGATAAGGGGATAGGAACATTTACTGTTAATCAGTCCTTCACTTCTCCGCTTAATTTTA
This sequence comes from Lepisma saccharinum, assembly GCA_022664845.1. NCBI lineage: Eukaryota > Metazoa > Arthropoda > Insecta > Zygentoma > Lepismatidae > Lepisma > Lepisma saccharinum. The sequence goes on along the minus strand of JAGDQP010037245.1, from coordinate 10,813 downwards.
GGTATATTCTATGACCTTATTAAGGCATTTGATCTTGTAAATCACCAAATACTGCCTTAAAAAACTAGAACACTATGGGATTAGAGGAAAGGCATTACAATTGATCCAATCCTACCTAACAAACAGAAAACAAGCAGTTGAAGTCACGCATAATACAGAAGGAAAAAAAAACAAAGCATATTTCAAAACAAATGGCAATCGAACATGGGGTTCCACAGGGCCGATTTTAGGACCCTTACTATTTTTATGTATATAAATGATCTTCCTATCTACATAACACAAGGGCAGATAATTCTATATGCTGATGACACGATCATCATTGTTAAAGAAAAAGATATAAATGACTTACGCGCAAATATTAATAGAATATTATAACAAACTAAAAATTGGTTCGACAGTAACAGCCTGATACTAAATGACACAAAAACACTATACATGCTTTTCCATACAAAGCAAAATACTGTAATAAAAGATATTAAAAATCACCCAGCATTCTTAAATGTAAACATAAACACCGAAACAACATTTTTAGGAACAACAATACACGAAAATTTTAAATGGAGCAGCCACATAGCCCAGGTAAAAACAAACTTAATTCTAAATTGTTTGCTCTAAGAATACTAAAAGAGACATTAAGTAGAAACGCATTAATTCAGGTTTATTATGGACTTATTTATCCAATTATATGTTATGACATCATATTCTGTTGCAATGCATCAGCAACCGCATCAGTCTTCTCTAAACAAAAGGAGGCACTGCGTATCATCGCCGGAGTTAGCAGAAAAACTTCTTGCCAAGAACTCTTTAAACAATATAGAATATTGACTCTTCCTTCTTTATATCTTTATAAAATAGCTTTATATACAAAAATAAACAACGATACACTTATAAGAAAACATAAATATGGTACTAGAAGAAATAGAGGAAAAATTTCAATATTTAACCCTCGTTCAAGAAGGGCCTAGTCATATGAGTGTCAAAATATACAATCAGCTGCCAACACGTATAAGAAAGGAAGAACATAAATAGATTCACGAAACAGCTAAAGGAACATTACAATGCCAAAGTATTCTTACCATAAAATTCCACAGTACCTCAACTAACTACTGCCTATATCACAAATTCATTGTCTATATTACAAATTTATTTTCTATGTTAAAAACTTATTGTCTATTCTATACAACATTTTAATATCGTGCAATATAATTTATTAGTGATTATTATTATGTATTTTGTAAAGCTATTATATATTGTTTACTATTATTATGTATAGATTTGTTCACAAATCTATATAGCAAAACTATTGTCCAAATCATAAATGTTATTGTGTACATTACAATACGTTTAAAACTTATTTGACTGTACTCAACAAAATATAAATATCGTGTAATACCATTGTTAGTGTCTGAACTCTCTAGACACCAATATATATTGGTTATTGGAGTAATAAAATTCAAATTCAAATAAGTTGCTAATTCTATACGCATCATTGCCAAGTATTTACGTGCGCAACGACGTTTTCTCAGGTTTGGGGAGGTTTTATGTAGAAGGTTACAGCTAGTTGCAGATAAATATTGGATGACCCGAAAATATTTACTCTAAACTTTATATTAACGAAAAATCAGGCTCGCTTAACTTTTTTGTGCATCTTGATGAATTTGGGCAATGTAGTTTTATGATGTAGATATATTACAAACATTTTAGGACAGAGTTCTGAACTATATTAAAGATATGACTGCAAGATAGCCGAACTAGAAAACCTACCATTTCAGTGCCTTAGTGAGGGTGAGGCACCTGCCTTGGGCGCCGAATCGGGGCGTCGAAAACTATATATAAAAGGAAGAACTCAAAATGTATTAAGCGCTAAAATAAAAATTTGTCAGGTTAAAAAACACATTTGCTTTCTTCATGCAAACCACAGGCAATTGGAGTTGTTATAATAATTTTTCGCAAAATTTATAAAAATGTGATAAGTGGTATGCGCATTATTATGTTTCTTTTTCCAATTCCTATACAATATATTAAAATTAAAGTAAATAAAATTCTAATAAAAACGGAGGACGACATTTTCGACATATGCCTCGGGCGCTGAAATGCCTCACAACGGCTCTACCTACCATATTTATATAACAAAGTATTTGTTTCAGTTTCGGCTGCAAACAGAAAATATACATAACCGCGTTCCGAAAATGTTGAAAAATGGAGAGATTTGAGCGGACATGCACTAATGATTATGTGTTTCAGAATTACAAACGAAGTAGTTTAGTGTCTATTGGGCATTTTACTACAACATAACATGGTTTTTGAGCTTATTTTTTAAATTTGAATTTTGTTATTTTGTTCCAGTTTTTTTTTTTTTTTTCATTTTGGGCAACGGGAGCCCCCTCCACACTTGGGGCGCAGGCCGTGTGGAGGGGGCTCCTATGCCAAGGGGGCAGGCCATGTAGTTCGGATGGGGGGGGGAACGAAGATTATATTCTATCCTGGTTGGAAGACCGGATGGAAGGAGACCATTGGGACGACCGAAACGTCGTTGGGAGGACAATATTAGAAGAGATCTTTGAGAAATAAGTGTTCGTGATGAAAACTGGCTTGATGTTCTCCAGGATAGAATCCAATGGCGAATATTTGTTACAACGGCGATGAATTTGCGAGTTCCATAAGCCATAGAGTTAGTTAGTTAATATATTCTACAGTGCAATCCACTAACAAACATCTACCGGGTCAACACATTATAAGACTTTGTACTGCTTCTGAAATCGAAATATTGACAGAGATGAAAGAACAATAAAGATATATGTTATGAACGGTCGTTGACCCTGTAGATAGTTCTGCCTGCCGGTCACCAGGTTCCACTACTATGCAATTATCGCTCTTAGTTCAAACTATTGTCGCTTATGCGAGCTGGCTGGCTATACTCCCTAATCCTTGATTCCACATCAAAATATCATTCAGGGATTTCCTCAGAATTTTCAATTTTGGAGGGTTTAATCTGGGGTGTTCTGAGTTTAGACTTTAGTGGTATTACACGTGACTATACGATTATTCCTAGGCCATCGTAGGAGGTGCTGATCACTGTTATCATAAGGTAGTAATTATGATTTCACGGGTATAGGAAAATCACTGATCCCATCATAGTTAATCGTGAATAACGATCGTGTGAAATGAAGCAGTAAAAAATAAGAGATTTATGACATTTCTGTGGAAGATAGAATATTATAAACGTATAAATTTTTAACATTTCAATTTAATTTAAATTTCAATAGAAATTAGTGAGTCCTGCATTAAAGAAATAAAGCACTTTTTTTTTGTACCAATTTATGAAATCTAACCGTGCAAAAATCAGACCAGGACCTTGGGGTACTTGTCCATCTGCCCTGTTCCACCCTCTCAGCCGTCCTGCTATTTTCTTAGAACAATGCATTTTATTTAATTATAGCACACACACAGACAAACAGACAACTACCTCTCTGTCACTTCCCCCCTTCTTTGCTAGAAGGATTTTTAACTCGTTCCAATTAAAATCCACGTGTTGTCTTGGCTGCCGCGTACTCTTGTAGAAAAATAAAACAAGTAACACCTGCAGACTTAGCTCGTAACTCTTCTTATCGAAGGTAGAAACAAGAATATTGGTATGGCAGTTAAGATGTTTCTGTTTCTAAAATTTAGGGCATTAAGATTCCTCCATTGAAGAATATCTTCCTTTTTGAGTATATTCTTCGCCCGTATTATCTCACTAATATGTTTAATGTATTTCCTAATACGATAGTTCCATTTATGTGCCTTTTAGGTTTTTTTTTCGAATAATATTTTAATGTGCCTTCATTAATCATTTGAGTTCCTTATGAACTATAATATTAAATATCACTTTTATTAAAAACTGATATTAACTTTTAGAGCAGAATCAATAAAGCACTCAGATCATACAAGTTTCGCAATGTTGGCAGCAAAGATAATAAACAATTTTGGCTTTTTGCCTAAAATGTTATAAATAACAGTTATGTTTCAAAAGTAACAGTTATTTCAATTATAACAATTTAACCTAATTTAACTATTATACAAACAGTTGTCTGTTGTAATATTTTGCCCGTACCAGTTACAGTGGTTAGCCGTTGCTAAGAAACCGAAATAAACAAATGGAGGACAACGCGCGGAGTAAACAAAACATGTGCAGAAAATCACACCACAGTTGACAGATGTTAGATTAGAAGTTTTGTCCTGAGTTAAATATTTTTTCCACAATGGAAGGTCTTCCTTTATTACCAGGATATGCGTTTAAAGATTTAACAGTAAGGAATAACTAAAATTTATTTTTAACTTTTTCAGTGAGTAATTCTTCTCAACGTTGAGACACCCCAGCTAGTAATTGTCTGTGTGGTTTCTTCTTTTTAGATCATTATCAATTAAAACACAATATATACTTAGTGTAAGATCGTCTATAGTTTAACTTTATACCCCTTCGGAACCACCAATGTCGAAGGGTAAATATAATTGAGCCACAGGCTGATAGCAAGAATCTGCAAAATCCCAAAAAGTTAACTTTTTTTTTAGTCAAATAGATACTTCTAATACTATGTTTCCTTCAGATTCGATGGGTTAAGCTAGTGAGGGTTTGTTCGAAGGGAGTAAATGGCTGAAGCCCGCATAAATAACTTCATTCTATGGTGTAGGTTAGGTTGGTTTGTACTCAAGTAATATACTGTACTTATTTGTAAGGAATATTATTTTCTTTTTTAATTATTGTGCAGACTAAACATTAAATTTTAGTAATGCAACTTATAGGACTGGTCAGTCATCTATACCCCTGCCGGTTATATTATAGATATTGCATCAAGTTCCAAAAGTTAATAGTACACAAAGACAAAAATGTGCAATGATTTCTGCGGTCTGGTTGCAATTAGGGTACCGTAGTCAAAAAGATTTAGTGATTTTTGATTCGGACTTTTACCATTTTATTAATGTGCATTTCTAATATTCAATTCAAACTACTATTCAATGCTACAACATTTACCTACGTAGTAATGTCAAGTAGGCAAAAACAGGTTAGTTGAAGTCAAGCTAGGTTATTTTTTATAACTAATTTCAGTCTTTTATGCACCTACAGACGTTGGAAATATATTCAATAATGACTTACTTATCACGGATTTACGCTCTAAACGCTAACGTCTACCACGCCACACACTTCATTTCTCCTGTAAATTTTATCTTTTTTGGCGACCCTAGTTACAAGCAGCACCCCTTTTTATTTATTTGCACTTCCAATATTCATTACAAATTGAACTTCGACTACCTTACCCTACGAAGTAATGCCGAAAAGCCATGGTGGATTAGTTAAGTTCAGGTTAGGTTATTCTTTTATAGCAACAAACAGTCACTTATGCACAAAGAGACGTCATAAAGATTTCATATTTCACGAGTACTACTTTTGAAAAAAAATGTCCGTTCAGATTTTGCCCTCTAAGCATCTACTACTGTCATACCACACACTTTATTTCTCTTATAAATTTTACATTTTTTAAGCGAATCTAATTCTAAGTTTTCTTGTTATAGTTATGCTAATAAACGTTAGACATAGTAGAGAATGCAGCAGACAAGGCAAGGCAAAACAATACTATACTATAACATAGTACTCGTATATTACTCATTGACTTTGCCTTATTAAGGAAAATAATTTTACGTGTGTGCAAGGGCAAAACTTGATATAACTAATATAATTATTTTTACCATTTATAACGTAAAATAAACGTGCATGCTGTATTTCTTGAATTCATTCCTTTGGTGTGTTCTTAAGTTTCTTTAGGTTGCGCCGATTGCTGTTTCTCAGCTTTCCTCAGGATGTTTCGTGACTCAATGTTTTGAGAGTAAACACAGAGCTCAGAGCATAGTATATGTCCTCTGTAGATGTATACTACTTATTAATACATTTGTCAACATTCTTTGAAATATTAACGCAGGATCATTATCAATGAGAACACAAAATAACAGAAACTGATCGTAGAGGGGATTTTACTTTTGTCAGATCTTTTCGAAAGAAATAAAAATATTGGTTTCCTGTCATTTTAACTACTATGCCAGTACAAATTATGTACTCTATCGCTAGGATCAGCTGTGATTCCTGTAATAATGTGGCAGAAACAAAGGTCAGTATTGAATGTTGAAATTATGTCATTATTGTCTCTGATTCTCCTAATATCTCCCATTTCCTTGTGTTGCTCACTAGTTTCAAAAGTAACCCCAGCAAAATTCTATCTTGTTACACTATAAGTTGGACATATTGCCATAGACAAAACCATATTGCTCTGAATTTCTGCAAATCCCGAATCTCTTGTGAAACCATTTCTACTTTTATGAAAACATATAATTACTATTAGAAGATCAGTTCGCAGTCCTGCCTAGAATCTATCACTTCTTTTCACAATATGTCCTTTTGAAACGTTGCATAAATAGTTTGACTGTCTTCAGATAACTTGAACATATTTTGCAAGTACATAATGACTTCTTATAATTATTGTTGATCAGCTGCTGCAATTGTGACAAGGCATTCTCTTATAGCTTCTAATTCCAAATCCCATGAATCGGTATTAAGATGTACTAAATGTATCATACGTTTATATTCGATTCAAAGCTGACTTGTTGGTGAAGACTTGAGCTCAGATGTTTTTTTTTTTCTAACTCGTTAATGTAATGAGATAAGGTATTTGAACATACGGCATAGTCCATTTTTGCATTGCCTGACAAGATGTTATCGAATAGAATAGCGTTCCGCAAACTGTGGTCCGCGAGGTCTGCCTTGTGATCCTCTAAGTCCTAGACTAGATTAAACATTGGTCAAAAGAGACGAAAATATTAAGTTCAAGAGAATTTCGTATCACACAATGTAGTTGAGAATCAGAAAAAATCATTTCGTCTGGACCCATAAAAATACGATGACTATTCCGAAGTTGGCGAATTATACGCTCGCTCGTTCGTGTGAGGATAAGCACGCCCTTGCTTTGATCGTTCGTGATCGAGAGGTCTTTTGTGGGCGAGGTATGCAAAAAATGAAGAGATTATACAAAATCTATTCTGAAAAATAAGTTGCTTATAGACCAATAGAATATTCTTGGTAACCTTCAGAGAGTGTTTGAATTTAATTTTAAGGCCTTTAGGCAACTTTATAGCTGAGGCCGGAAGGATGATGGTGAAATGATAGTGGGAGGAAACAGGAGAACCCAAAGAAAACCCACGCACACGGTATTTGTCTACCACAAAGCCCACATGGCATGAACAGGGATCGAACTCTTCGTAAACTTCAGTTAAACAGAAATTAATACACATTTTCTTCCAGCTATTACTCATAATATAAAGTTAAGGAAATATTAATACTGCTTGATTAAGTACATCGGTATTAATAATATTTCCAAAGAGTAAGAGTAGAGTGGTCCTTAAAAACTCCAACTAATTAAATTGGATTGCACTTGAAAATAGTGTGCGAAACGCTGAAAAAAGAAGACAATACTCCTTAATGAAGTTGTGGACACTCCCATCATCATTGTAAGGAAATACATCTGCAGTTAATAACGCACTGAGAACAGCATCAACAAATATGTCATCGTGTAGATCTGTAAACTGCTTTCGTCAGTCGTTATATGAAGTAGCTACTGCATTTGATCCAAAAATTTTCTTTGAGACCTGGGCCATTCATTAAAGATCTTAGTGCAACCCAAAAGATTCATAAGGGTGTGAAATGACCCCAGCATTAGAATTACTTCTTTCAGGTCTACAGATTTCAGATGCTTTCCAAAACAACGACTTACGTAAAGTAATGATACAAAGGACTCGTGAAAAGTTGTTCAGGTAAAGTTGAAAATATACATGTCATAACACCTTGTGTTATATCAATGATGGGCAAGAATTTAATTAATGCTTTTCCTGAATGTTGGAAACTTGTTCCACTATATATTTTCTGCAACATTCCAGACCAATTAGAGACATATTTTTGTGTGGAAAATTGTTGATATCTGCCATAATATATCAACTGTATTGATGATAAGAGTAGACGCAGAAAGTTCACAAAATGTAAAGTTATTCAAAATAGTTACTTCTTGCACATCCATATTCTTTAATATCAGCTTTCACTGCAGCATATATGTCTGAAACATTCCTTCTGTGTACAGCGGGATCTAGAGTTGTCATGCCCATTCGCGCCTTTAGATGGAAGGCGTTAAGCCCATCTAAAGTACATATGCTGTGGTCAACGTTGTCTGCTGCTAGAAGTGTTGCAGTATCTTGACTTATTTGAAGAGAATCACAAACACAAACTGAAACAGCATTTCTCTTAAATTTTCACACTTCAGAATAGGAAAACCAGAAGTCAAGGTGATTGAAAAGATAGATGATCTGAAAGTGTGATACAGCTTTTGTTGGGCTCGAAAATGTGTATATATTCTTATGTCTCGATTGTGTATATATATATGAGCTCCTGCGTAGCCTAGTCGGTAGCGCGCTCGACTTCAGTGCGAGCGGTCCCGGGTTCGATTCCCGGTGGGAGCTCAAAAATTTCGGTGTTGACCCAGCATCGTGAGGACAATTGGGGAGCTGCTGTGAATAAAATACAGTGGCGATCACAGTGAGAGCTTCCGCTCTCATCTCCCAACCCGTCTGGTCAGCGTGGGAGCAGTAGACCAACTCCTCCCTTCGGGGAGAGGCCTCATCCACTAGTGGATTGAATATGGCTGTGATTTATTATTATTATTTATATATATTATTATTATATATATATAATTATATATTTATTATTATATATATAATTCCTATGTATAGTAAAGGATTCATTTTGAAAACATTTTTCGAAACGTATTACACAAAATGTGGATTTTTCAATATGATGTTCCTGAAACTAGACAACACGTCGTGATAATGTGTTTTATACTTTTCGGGACCAGTGCTTATTCAGCATGAAATTTTTAAATGCAAACACAGCATACTGAAAAGCTACAGTTTCGTGTAATAGCAGCATCTGCAAATGTCTGTCAAGCACAGTTCATATTTTAGTACAATATCCTTCCTTTACTTTTTCTTTATTTTTTGGCAAAGGAAACATTTGATTGCCTCCGAAAAGCTTCTTAATGTGAAATTTCTCCTTGTCATTCCGCTAATAAAACATGGTTCAAATCTCTCATCATCATGTGTTCTATCGAAAGCATCTTTCAAGACAAGCTAAGTTATTCCATTTATCTCCATTTATCCAGATCTTGCGTTTTCCTTTTAATCTCAAGATACGATTTATCTTCCTTAATATTGTCATGGAGCTTGATTTGTTTTCTTTCTCTTCCTCTCTTTCCCTTAAATATACCTTCAATGTCCTAACCAGTTTCTCTTTTTTTATTGTTTCCAGGATTGTTCGTTTCTCGCCTACTCTCTTCAACATTTCTTACCTTCTTTATCCAGCACATTTTTTCCCATTCTTCTCCATATCCACATTTCAAAAGCTTCCAATTTTGTTTCTTGACACAATCTTTCTTCTTCTTAGTGAATTCCTGTTTCGCCATCGCTATTCTCGGCTTGATCTCTTTTTCATGCCTCATATCCTCAGTTTTGCCTTGTTTACATTACTAACATCTTACCATGGTTAAAGTTAACCGGGATCATTTTAGTAATGTAATCGCCAGTTACCGTTAACCCGGGTCTCACTTTTAATCAACGTCAACTTACGATGGTTAACTTCTTACGGTAGTTATCTAAACGCAAGATGACCGTTAAGCACTACCCACTTCGTGAGTTTCTTTCTTTATCGAAATATATAGCATCCTAGTGGTGCGTATCACTTTTAAAGTATAAAAGAATGATGGCAGAACTAATCTACAAAATATTACGCTAGAATCAATTCATTTTTGTTCCGTATTATATAATTTAAACCTCTACCATTTAACCTTAGAGTATTTAAAAAGGAGATTCCTTACTCTAAGCGTGTAACCGGTTTCTTTATTAACAATGGCAGTATCCACGTTAAGTCCCGTAGTCTAAACGGAGTTATTTCAACCATAATTTTTACCATCATAACAATCTTAGTAATCGAAACTAGCCAAATACTTGTGGTTGGTTACTTGTTCTAGATTTTCTGTTGCAATCTTGATATTTGCTATGGTTCAATTTTTTTGTTTTTCTCTAATTACTATTCCTTTCGTTTTAGTGACATTTATCATTCTGTGTTGTTTCTCACAGCTTTCTTGCAGCCTCTTCACGCATGAATTATTTAGAAATTATGATTGTTGTTCTATTCCTTTTGTGTAGAAACTTATATCTTGCTTTCAGTCTTGAAGTTGTACTGTTAATATTGTTTCTTTTAACATTGATCTACCCTTTCTCGCTTCATATGCCAAGGTACATTCGGAGTACTGTCCATCATTGACAGTTTCTGTAGTTTTCTTTAGTCACACTAGGAGGTTGCTGGAATGGTACACTGAATTATGGTTAAGATGGTCCTAATTAAGATTTTCCCCTTCCAACGAAAGGAGTATGAATGTTAATAACGAGTTGCAATCAAGTTTTTAAGATGCTGTAAAATTCCATAAGAATCAGTGTTTCGAACGATGCTTTAATATTTGATTGGTGTAATTTTAAATTTGAATTGAATTGTAATGTTTTTATTTTATTATCTTTTTAGCAAACTCGATTCCATCGCCATGCACAGTTCGATATCATGAATGGAGTTCCTATTCCTCGTCCAGTTGAATCGAAAAGTTCAGGAGGCGGACTTGAACCACTCAGGTCAGTTTATTTTATTGTTATTATTATTATAATTAACTAGCTGATTTGCCAACCCGTTGGTGTG
>JAGDQP010037244.1:0-18707 GCA_022664845.1 Lepisma saccharinum | reverse complement strand
AAAATAGAATAGCAAAATGTATAAAATCTGAAATCCAGGTAGGGCAAGTGACCCCTCTTGTCTTCCCCCCCCCCTTGCCGACGCCCTTGGTATCAACTCTAGTATTGATTACTCACGTCGATGTTATTCTATCAGTTCGAGCTGTGCCAAAGTTCAAGTGACCCGTTTTCAGCTCCGAATATTTTAGAAGTTAAAATATGATGTCATCTCATTGACAGTGTTGCCAACTTGGTTTAAAGATGTATTTTTCGAAATGGCACTACGTCGGATTGTTAGATATTTGACATCACTTAGTAATGATACATTATACAGTATATGAATCATTGAATGTTTTTTTTCAAACGTAATTTTATTTCAATGTATTGTTTACGATTTATTGAGGAATATTAGTTTTGTATTTACCATAGGAACAAGTAGCATTTGGACTTGAAGTTGGAAGACCTGGATTTTGAAAACGAATGACTTTCGACCCAAATGGAAGATAACATTTTATCATGTTTCGCCAAGAGTAATCATCTCTCAAACACTGTTCTCATGATTTTGCGTCACTTACTCTGTATATTATTTTATGCATGGAATTCCTTTCAGTATTATTCACTTCGTTTCTTCATGGTATTGCATTTACATTTTATAACTGCCCGCCTTGAGTTTCATTTCGGCTGTCTGCAGCTTCTTGTTCTTTAGACCAGGGATGACCAAACGGATCCGGATATCAAATATCCGGATCCGAGTTTTGGATATCCGTATCTCCGATATTTGGGGCATGGACACATCATCGTAGTCTTCCCTAATTCGTACGTATTTCGGGGGATTTATTTTAGCAACCAAAAGATCAGTCTTCTTTCGTTCCTTTTCCTCTTCATTTTGGAGTGTTGATAGGGGAGAGAGGGAGATCAGGATCATAGAAAGAGAGAAGAAACAGCTAAGTTGTACACACATGGATTACAAGATAAGTGCTTTTGAAACAGGTTATATAATATTCGGTCACTAATACATATATTGGAGTGACAAAAGGAAAACAAGTCATCGACAGCACCTTCTTTTCTCTTCTAGCCCCGCCCTCCCCATCAGCAACCAACTGTTGCTCCTACCCTTTGCCCTGTGACGTGGTTATCAGTCATTAAGCATATTTATTGCGTTGTTAAAAGGAAAAAACCAAGAACATGTCCTCCCCTTCCCTTTAAGTGTACAGGAAAGTAAAAGACATACGAAACTCCTTTCCTAGGTTCATTTGCTTTGAGAAACAAAACAGTAACAACCAAATACACAATTATCTCTATAAAATATATTTTTTGAGTTTCAGATACATTGAATTAAATTGACTTTATTTATGGCCTTTTGTAAATTTCGGCTCAGGCCGGGATGAGATAGGCAGAGGTTGGGTACTGTATTAGCGAGGCCTTTCATAATTTAGCATCCCGGCACTGCAGTTTCAGATGCATCGTCATAACGAAGTCCGAATATTGGATCTTTGATGAATCTGCGACCGAAATCGCGCGAATCCACTGAACCGGATATCCGAAACCCCTAAGAACCGAATTTCGAATCCGGATCCGAGTTTCGGATAGCACATTTTCACATTCTAGTTGTTTTGTAAAGGAAATGTAAACTTAAATCTCGATTTTGGACTGTCGAAATCTAGAAAGTGAGTGCACTCGCCGTAATTGAATTCATTAATTGCCTGAGGACCGGTACAACAGTTTCGCGGACCGGCGGTTGAAAAGTCACTGTTTTAAACTATATGAGTGCTTTAAAAAGAAGTATTAGCAATACTTCTTGTCTCTTAAGAGTGGGTAACTGGAATTTGCAATTTTTCTATTCTATCAAAGCTCTGATAGTCACTTACACATGTGGAAGTTTTAAATGACGGCTCTGCCTACGGGAATCGCTAACATAATTTGTCTTTTATTCTCTATCCAGCATCCTTTCCAATTTTGCGATATAGAGGACAACGGGGTAATAGTACGCAACGGGTAATGGCACGGAGCCCTGTGTGGTCGAACTCAGATATCGTGCGTGGATAATCTTGACTTAGTGGCATCTAGTGAGGAGCGAAGCAATTAACTTCTTGTGGACATTGGAACGTAACATCGTGTTATGTAGGCCATAAGACATTTGCTTTTGATAATAAACGTTAAACAGTAAGTGCACGGAATTGAAATATTTTTTTCAAGTATACGCAACGGAACGTAACTTAACGCTCAGTCACTAAGTGCGCAGTTTCTTACTTGTTGCTATGTTTGTTTTTTTAAGGATCGGTGCAGATTATAGTAGCGATGACAAAACATATTTTCACAATAGCTGAAAACGGGGTAATGCACGCAGCATATCATCTGAAACCTCCTCCCCAGGAAGCCCTTAGTGAGAGAGAAAATAAATAGATCATTGGTGGGGGGAAATACCCCATACTACCCCGGATTTCGCACTATGATTCAGAGTGTAGTGAAATAGTTTCAAGTTTTCACATTTTTTTTTTGTTCATTTAAGTGATTACGTCCATAACGAGATCTTGCTTTCTGTGTGTACAAATTATCGGAAGATCCAAGTATTTTCTATAACCGAAAACTGCAATAATATTGTTCTTATTAAGGAATATTATTTCACATTTGTTTAAGTTTTCTTAAAATCGGAACGGAAAATATGAGAAGCTACGCTGTGTAGAATTACCCTACCCAGGTAGGTAGGCACGCAAGCTTTTACCATAGACCTCATAATAGGTAGACTTAGCACGCATCCCCATTTCGTACTGCGCTAAAACTAGTGAGTTTTTATTCAGAGCACTTGATTTTGAATTAATCCGCAAGATAGCTCTGGCATAGACGTCATATACTATTATGAGGTCTATGTTTTTACTTTTTCTCTTATAGATAATTTATTACTTGTTGTCTGTACACCATTTCTGTTCAATAATGTATCATAACATTACTGAATTGTTTTGGTTTCCTCGTACAAATAATCAATCACTGGTTCACAGTGCTGGATTAAGCCATTTGAGGGACCCGGGCTATTGACTCTCTTAGTGCCCCATCTACCTATCTCCTGTGCAGGGTCTTCTTAACATCATTGTTGGAACCTTGGACAAAGCGATTAACTTGGGACTCTGCCTGTACAGACGCCCAGGGAAACGGTAAATAAAATTAGATCGTTAACAAAATTCATTTTTTGTAAAATCAACATGCATTAAAATCTATTTTATGTAATTTTAGAATAAACAATAAATCATAAGTTTCACCACAAGCAGATACACAAATCTCAACGCTGTCTCGGATTTATTTTTAAAATTCGAATCCGATTAAATATATTTTTTTAAACTATTAGAAAACAAAGCCCAATAAGGACTTCGTATCTTAACTCGCAGATCTAAATTTATCCCAACACGAATTGGTAACTGCAATATTTATCAATTTAAGATACTATTGCACTAAACAGCAGTTTCTCAAACCATGGTACGCGCGCGAACCTTTGGATACTGGTACGTGAGCTTAGTGAAAAATTAACAATCAACGCATAACAGACATAACACATTGTCACTGATTGAACGAGGAAATATCTAATGTCTAGCTAAAGAATCTTCAAAATTGACACATTCTTAATGAAACACATGCAATATCGAAACAAATGTTATGGGCCTACTTATCACAAATTTGATTTTTGCGTCTCAGGATAAAAACACACTGCAATTCTGTGGACGAATGCTAGAACCTGATAAGTAACATTTCTGTAGTTTCGAGAGAAACAGGTTTAAAGATTAGAGAAGGCATTATTCCTTCTGGGAGATTGTAGAGAAACGACATGTTTTGGACAACCAAATATTGTGTCCAGACAACTATTTTTCTAGAGAACAGAGCTGGCACCTGTGAAGTATTTTGGGAGAGTAACTTTTATTGTTTTGAAAGTGTCTTTTATCAGGTCTTGCAAGCGTTCATAGAATTGTGTTGACACCAAGCAAAGTCAAAGAAACTTTCTGTTACTAATTTGTGGTACATAGATTTTCAATAAGTTTATTCCGATACTTAAAAACAATTACTTTAAATTAACATTTAAAATATTGCACAGATGTATTTCAAAAATAAAAAAAATGAACACATGCGATGGACACATTCCGTGAAAGGCGTATGGGGTGTGTGGAGGTAGCGTTCCACGTATTCTCGACCTACGGTACGAAGTGACGTGGGGGTGGTCACTGGTCAGTCCCACGCTCGACTACTTTAACCTCCCAAATTGTCCAAGAGTACCAAGGACACTCTAGTAACTCAATTTGATACACCTCAAAGGGCCAGGCATAGGAGCACTGAAGAAAAATCTATAGCGTCCTGGCCGGGATTTAAACCAAGGTCGCCAGATTCGTAGTCAGACGCGCTACTGCATGAGTGAGTCACGGCGAACATAAATACAGGGTAAAATAAAAAAATATATACGTCTATTATTTCCTCTTGAAATAAGAGTATTGTTTATCAGAGAACGTAAATTTTAGCTATGTGACAGAAGTAATTAAAAAACTTTTGCTCATATTTTTATATTGTTGTTCCATTGTATTATTCAAGGTACCACCCGAACATTTGCCTAATGTGATTGAGGGAATCAGGAAAAACCTTAGTCAGGATGCTCGGCACCGGAAATCGTTACCGACCTTGTAGCTGTGTGGGTTAGGGTGCTAAGCCAGCAACTCGAAGGTCTCGGGTTCGAATCCCGGCTAGGACATTAATATTTGTGTAATCGTGACGAGCTGAAGTCAAAACTTACTACAATGGCTCATACAAAATAAAGTTTACCAAAATTTACCCGGGAATCATTCTTGAGACATCCTAATTACAAGGCAAATACGCTAACAAATGCTCTGCCTCGTTGGTGTAATAAGTACTGGAAGTCTGGAACTCATACAAATTAGCATTGACAATTCAGTAATATTACTTGATGCAACGACGAAAGTATCAATTTCGGTCTAAAGATTTGAGAACCCCTGCACTAAGAAACACAGTGTAAGTGTGCTATCAACCATTAACCAATGCCATACGTTGCGTGATCTTTTAGTGGTCTACTTGCAGGAAGCTGATTCGGATAATCATATTTTACCAGTTATCACTTAACATTTGCCTTTATTGACGGGGAACTGATGTACAATACTTTTTCAAATTGAAAAAACTATGGTCAAATTAAGGATTTAGAAAAGCCAATGCTTGTAAGAAGTATTTTAGATTAGCAGGAAGGTGGTGGGGGGGGGGAAGACTCGTATAGGGTTAGGGAGGGACTCCAGACCACTGCTGCCGATCAGGTGGCCGTGCGGTCTGCGGCGTTAGGCGAACGACTCGAAGGTCCCGTGATCAAGTCCCGGCAGGGGCATCGGTGTGGATTCTAGTGGCTAATCGTGACGGGCCGAAGTTCAAAGTTGACTGGTCCATATATACATATATATATAAAAATAAAGTTTATCAAAAGTTTACCCACACCACTGACCACTGTGACCACGCATTAGGACTGCCCTGATTCTGTGCTTACTATTTATATAGGTAACTGAGTAACTTTTGGCGTGTCCCCTGGGCTTACAGCCCATTTAGCCCACCCGTGAATCCGGCTCTCCTTGTCCGAAATTAAAGTTAAGTGAAATTTTCGAAATTTCTTCGTGGCTTATTTCCAAGTTTTTGAATAAAAAAAAAGTAATTCTTTCAAAATATATTACTGTTAGGATTTCACGTAGACTACAGAAGCGTTTAGAGACCAGATCGGTATCGCCATGGAGAAATAGACAAAACATATTTTTTAAGAGAAAGTCAAAAAGAAAGGTAAGCTTAAGTATTCACTACGTAGTTCATCTGATTCCTACTAGATGGCAGAAGCTTGTGCCAGTGCATTGAGATGCACGTATTTTTAGTTCAGAAAGGATGCTACAGAGGGCAGGAAAGTATGAAGCGAAAGTGGATAGTTTTAAAAAAGAAATAGGTATAAATTAAAATGAGAGAAAGTATTGAGAGAAGCAAATGGTAATAAATAGAAAGAAAGAAAACGAGTGTAATATATAAACACAAGTATTTCATTTTCTTTACTTCTTTTTTTTTTAATTCGAGATTCATTCAGTTTGTTTACGTAATTTCTAAAATGAACTAACGAAAGTCATAGGGAGCGATTATGCATGCACATCCGATTCCCGTGATCGATTTATTTAAGGCTATTCGAGAAGGTTCATTTATATGAAAATTGGACGATGTAGAGACTGTGTTCTAAAATCGAAAGTTAAAACTAAATTTTTTTCATAGGTGGCGTTACTGTGCATTTCCTTTCTTCATTACTTCCATTACGAACAAACAAAAACTAGTTAACGCTTCCATAGAATTCATGTTCGAACCTCTCCGTTTGGTTCAGTGGAGAGACTCTAAACATTCATCGTGAAGTTGTGTCATTTAGGGGCCCAGGCCTGTTATAGTTATTGACACTGCTGTTATTATTAGTCTATATTTTGAAACTCGGCTAATCAGTTCTCGGTCCGTGACTGTTTTTTTTTTTTTACATTTTTTTTGAAAAGTTTTTACTCCGCTCATGTCTTTAGTATGAAAAGTCATATGCCCATTTTAAATCTATGAAAGGTTGCTGATTGTACGTTCCCGCGAATCCCATGTGCGAACTTCTGGCATTTGCTTATCTATAATGTTAAAACATGTTATGCTGTGTACATGGCCATGGATTTACTGAAGTACCAAAAACAGTGAAGCCTTTATTGCACATCTATATTCTTTTAGAATTGTTTACAATGTTAGAATTTCAACCAATAAAGCATTTATTTTATTTCTTTCAAACTATCACGAAATAATATACAATTATGAAATTGAAACAAACCGTTTGTTCATTATAATATATTGCATCACCTTCATAGTGGCTAAACTATTCAGTTCTTCACACATGTATTCAATAGTCGAATGTGAGGAATTCTACTTTTGGTGAACCAAATGGAAGCAACTGGCAGTGATATGTATCACATAGTCCGTTTTATTATTATATTTTTTTATTTATTTGAAAAGTTAGTTAAAAGGGATAAAAGAATAAAACCAAGCTATTTTATTAATATTATTATGCTTTTACGTTTGCAAGATGCAGCCGATGCTTTTTGAATAATTTGATATAGTTCCAAAAAAGGACAACTGATCGCAGCACATTTTGTTGGTGTTCTCAGGAAATAATGGAACGTTTGTTTTGTTTTTACCAATGCCCTCTATCAAAAACGATACTGGACTGACTGCAGCCATTGAAAATTTCATGAAGATATAAAGCCAGGGAGCGGAGAGTACACTTAATCTCGTTTGTCCACTTCCAGTCTAAATCAAATTTTCGGTTTTAACTCGGTTTTTTACGCTTAATAATGCTGTGTGGCCCGTTTTTTATGTCTTAATTCTGGCAAAAAATGTCAATATTATTTGCAGTATTTTCTATTATATGAAGAATACGATATACTTTTACATAAATAACGCAGGAATTAAGATTTATATAAAAAAAATCGGGCCATACAGCGATAAAAAGCGTATAAAACTGAGTTAGAACTGAAAATTTGGTCCACATAGGAATAGACTGGAAGTGGACAAACGAGTTTAAATATTTGCTCTGGCGTCTATCTTTAACACTAAGTATCGTTTACGTAGAGCTCGATGGTTTTAGCGCTGACTAGAAGTTTAGCAGTCGATTGTAGAACTGACCCTTACTCTTTGTATGCTTAGAGATAAAAGTAGAGAGAAAAGCCTGCTGTGAAGCGCTCTGGTGCTGTCTAATAACTTAGTAGCCCTTTTAAGCGAGTTCTACTCAAGTTCTGGTAGCCGACACTGTGGGACCGACTTGGAGCACACCTATTCGAACTTCTCGCTATCCTGCACCAAAACTTCCAAATGATTCCACAACGCTCTGACCTGAGATATTAAATTTTAAGCCGAGCAGCGACAATGTTAAGAGGTCCATTCCAGAACAACGACAAATTTATATTTTATGATACAGAAGGAGTTCATGTCTATATCTGTTAGCTATGTCTTAAATAGGAAACTAACAAAATTATAGATCAGTTGAACACATGTTACTTTATGGAAGCAGAGTTTAGATTGCTTAACTAATATTCACTCCAAGGTTGAATCTTGATGAAGAAAAATCGATCAGTCATACGAACAGTAGAGCTAACTTCACTATTTGAGAAATTGACCTAAATTCTAGTTACTTCAACTCTGCAGTCGATAATAAATTTTGAGGCGGTTTTCCTCAGATATTTTATAACATTCAAAAGGATACAGAGTACTGATAGTAATGTCAAGCTTTTTTCATACATCACAGTAGGTTATTCGTTGAAATTTCTGCCATATTGACAAGATTTTTAAAGGTACCGTGTTTGTAATCGTTGCCAAATATAGATAATATAGGGTAAAGAAACGTATACGTTGGCAATGTTAACCAAGACAGTGGATGTCTGTATGTTACGAGACACCTAAAACAAAGTTTACAGTGAAAGGTAGTTTAAAGTGATCTGTGAATCTTCACTGCAGTTGTATCAAGGTTTTGACACGTTGAACATAACATTGATATTGTTGTTCGGTTTACGATAATTCAGTTATACGAACGATCATCTCATCCTTTGTGCATTCAATTATACGAATGATAGAGTAAAATACCTGAGCCTGCAGGGCCACCCACGCGGTACTTCTGGCCATCCTTGGACACTTTCGTCCTTAGACTTAATAAAAATATCTGGGAATTGTCAAATAATTATTTGTGATTTAAGCAATTCTTCAAAGACAGATCTGCAGCAAGACGTCTCTGCCCTCACCAAGCAATCATCCACGAAAACTTTTTTTAAACTGTTATTTGGAGGAGGATTGTGTTTATAATATTTTAATAAATTAGAATGCACAGGATTTCTATTTAGTAAAATAAACAATTTTAGAGTTTATTTTTCTAGTGAATTTGGGAATTAATTTATTAAGTTAGATTCTGAAGAAAATAAAGTCTAAATTGAAACTGTGAAAAAGATTCAAAAATGATTGTTTAGTATAAGGATTTTAAATTAAGAAGGAAATTTGAATGGAGTATTTTTATTTGGTAGATGGGAATTAATGGATCCTTCCGGGATGTAGACTTAACCTGCTTGCTTTCTTTTTTCATTGGATTTAGGATTGAACGCGCAAGTATCACTCCGCTTCTCTGATTTCATCCGTGAATTTGTGCATGTGTTGAGTTGAAAGAAATATTCTTCTGTATTGATGTTGTTCGCTAGCCCTGTGAAGAATTCTTATTTATTTTGTCTTATAAGTCATCTGTTTGTAATGTATTATAGTTGGTTTCTTGAAATGGTTTGTGATTATTTCGTTTCATATTTCTTGCGAAGGGCTCCTTCCCAACGAAGATGTGACCATCCACAGACTTTACAATATTGAGGTGACATTTCAAAAGCTCCTCAGACGCAAGGTTCAGTGCCTAATGTAACTGTTGTGGTGGTTTTTCAGTTAAGGTTAGAACTGTAGATACCCTCTGAGTCATAATGGTGGTGAGTTCCTTAATTTTATTATCTATGAGAGTTTGAACCTTTTCGGCATTTAAAGGATCCGTATTTACTAAATTGTTATCTTCGTCGATTGTCGTATCTTTGTCTTTATGCAGTTCCTGATGGAATGATCTGTAAATTTCGTTTGTAACAATTTCTTGCGACTTGTTAGGTCTCTCAGCGCAAATAGAACAACAGCTCTGTGTCGTATTTTGTTACATGTTGCACAAAATTTTGGATTAATCATGTTTTTGCAAGAGAAAGCTGGACGAGATTTTCTGCATTTCAAGCAAGTGGTCTTATTAGGGCAAGTTTGCATTCCATGATATAGGTAACATTTAGTACGTGGTGTAGATCTTGCAGAAGAGCGTGAGGCTTCAACTTTGTACCTAAATATATCTATTGTTATTCCATTTGCTATTAGTACACTGACTAAATTGGGGTCCCTTGTACACAAACGAATCAGAGGCAATGGTCCTCTGTCTCTCCTAATTCTCGTAAGATTTGTTATAGCTAGTTTGCTTTTAAGATAGGTTTTAAGTCCCTCCAAATTGGTATTAACTGGAATACCCTTGATGACGCAGGAATACCCTTGTGTTAGTTTTTATTGGTTGATCATATCTTTTTTCTTCAGATACTTCTATCTTGGCATTCTTTCCGAAAAATAATGGTTTAAAAGCATTGGAGAATTTGTCCTTGTCGGCCTTATTCCCAAAATGTAATCGAATTGCAGTGTGAGTTTTCGTGGGGAAAGCAGTCAATTGAGGATCTTGCATTTTAGTTATTACGGAACTAAGAAACTTAAGCGAATCTAGAAATTCTTTGTTTATGTTTCGTATAATTATCATGTGTTTTGTTTCAGGAGATTTTGTAGTAGATACTTTTTTATTAACTTGCTGTTCTTTCTGAGTATCCTGGTTATTCGAAGTAGCCTCGATTGGTGTATGAGTTGACATTGTATTTAGATTTTCTTTTGGATCTGTGGTATTTCTGGTGTAGTCGGGGGTAAAGTGTGGGACTTGCTCTAGCTTGAGTTAGTTTGCTTTTGGGAGGTGAGCTGGTTACTGTTCTGGTAGAAATGTTTAGATCTCTTCCCTCAATTGGAGACGAAAGTGTACTTTCCGTATCACAAAAAAAGGAGCCTTATTTAAATCAGTTAGATATTGTGCTTCTGTAAGGTGTTCATATCCCAAACTAGCTTTTGTCCCGAAATCAGTTTCTTTAAATGTATCAAAGAACATTTGAGCATGACGTGTATCACGTATGAAAATTTTTACACCTAAGCATTCCTCGTAAGTTATCATAGTATACTTTAAATCTGGCATTCTGCTAACAGAAAGTTGTGTAAGGTTGTAGGGCTAAGGAGGTAATTGAGATTTTGATATTCGATGTAGATGACATGCACAACTTCTGTGACATTTTCTGCAGGTTTGTCACGGTTTTCATCATCATTGTAACAGAAATTGGACTGAGATGTAGGAGTATTGGGATGGGAGGAGGATTCATGATTTAAAGATGCCGACTCTTCTTCAATGATGATGCCTGCATCTTCATCTTCATTGGCTTCTGGAATAATGCCCGGCCTGTTGGAATACGTAACTTCATCTTCAATTACAGGAATAGATTCATCCGGTAGAGAACATGATTGTTCCATCCCTTCAACGGGATTGCTGGCTGAACTTGCATCTAGTTGCGTTAGCTTCTTTTGTGGGCTTTTATTCTTGCGTTTGCTTGATTTCCTTCCTCGAGCCATGTTGGAGCTAGTATGAGAACAAAGGTGGGTAGTACAAGGTAAAAGGATTGAAGGATGTGAGTGGTATTTTATGATTGTCAATATTACTTAGTATATGTATTGACTTGGCCCTAAAAACGACCTACCACTTTCTTAACTAAAATCCTTTAATGGGGATTAAAGTAATGGGACTATCTTTTTTAAACCCTAGTCTATTAGTATTAGATTTACCCTAAACAAATACTTACTTAATTTCGGTACGTTGCTTTAATCTATATTCTTATTTGGGAATATGGTTAATTATGCTAGTAATGCCTATGGACATTCATTTGTGACGCACGACAAAGCTCCTTCCTTCAGGAGTCCCTACGCTGCTCGATGAATTATACGAACGCAGGTTGTATGTCTTTAAAGCAGTCTCTCTTATTTGGAATTATTAATTCGTAGCTTGTTTTACACCATTACCAATAAATATTATGCAGAAGTAAATTCATGTAATATTGGATTATAGTGGTTGAAACATTAATCACTTGGCATCGTCCTCAATACGTTGTAAACTGTAAGAGATATTGTACACATTGATTGTATCGCTAACAATATTTGTAATTTGTTTTGAAATATAATAATACTAGCTGGCCTAGGGCAATATCACTTATCACATTGATGTAATAAAAAGTTCAATCAATTATACAGAAATAATCTTTTATTGTCTCATGCAATATTAGTACATACTATTCATAGTTGAAATACATTGAGGTAACAGCGAGTGTGCATCAGCTACTTTGTTGGTTTAGAGTTCAGTTGATTATAGCTTCGGCGATATTACAGTCAAGTCAGACACTGCTCCCGAACCTTGCTACCACGAGTTTAGTGTCCTTATTTCGAGCATATCTAACTACTGTCTATCCAACGAGGCCCAATCTGGAATTACAAATACAAACACCGTTATATGGGAAGGGATCCGTTCTGTCATATCTGATGTCTGTCAATGTAAGGGTTTTCCTTCGCTTAGCTAGTACTTGAAGTGAAAGATATATCTACGCCAATAACACTCTTTCCAGGTAGAGGTTTACCAAGAGATTCAACACCTCTCGAATATATAAATAGAGAAGTCCAAAAGATCCATACAGTTTTTACTTTCCTCTTGTCATCTTTTTCTGTATTCAACTAAAAAAAATCACGAAGTGAAAAATAGGTTTCACAGCCCAGTTTTTAAGTTCTCATGTCAAGAAATTTATAAGTTGCCACAAACGTCTACATCATCAAAATCCCAGACATAATACTACAACAAAGCCGGGTTTCTGATATATATATATATATATATGGCGATCACAGTGAGAGCTTCGGCTCTTCTCTCCCAACCCGTCTGGTCAGCGTGGGAGTAGTAGACCAACTCCTCCCTTCGGGGAGAGGCCTCATCCCTTAGTGGATTGAATATGGCTGTGATTTATTATATATATATATATATATATATATATATATATTTTGTGTGTGTGTGTCAACTTTCGAAATCACAAAAAAAAAACAGTATCAATACTGAATTGTGTCCATCCATTTTTTTCACAGTAGTAAAGTGGCACACAATTGGAAATTCCATACAGGGTGATGTCAATAAAGTAGTACAACAACTACATCGTAGTAAAAGAGGCGAAACTTTGTAAACATTTCACCTTGGACACAACTGACATTCTTATTACCTCCTTCGCCTTGCAGAAGAAGGTGTTCGAAAGCAGCTGCTGTTATTCTCTGCTCACCTGGAGTTTATTGATCACATTTGAAGTGGGAGTGGAACCTGAAGCAGATGTTCGAAACATACATTGTCCGCATACCGGGCGTTTATAGATCGAACTTAAGAATGCTTGGTGAAATCAATTGAAGGTGTTCGATAGCAGCTTTTGTAATTGCATGCACATCTGTAGTTCACATTTATAGATGCATGTCTTTGTTTGCACGTATGGAGTCCGTTTTGATCACTGGCTCATGTTTACTACCATGAAGTAATGCTCGTCAAAGAGCCTTTGCTAAATGGATAAAAGTTAATCTTTTTGTGGACTCGAATATTCGTCATTATCTGCATATTCGGTCTTACTTGTTGCCAGTGTGGCAGAAGCACATGCTACAGTTTTCAATTGCGTGTTTTTTGCTTTATTGCAAAGTTGATCTCCCACACCATATAGGCTTGCTTAAGTAATAGGCACTACATCTTGCTTTGAATCACAAATGTTAATTTTATTGCACTGACTGAATAATCAACTCTTAGACTTGGTTGGACTCCTCTTCATGGTCTGAGTTCCAGGTCCAAGTTGTGTCTTTCCTAAGAAGATCTTGTAATTTATGTTGATGGGAAGATAGGTCTGGTTCTGAGGTGACGAATATTTTTTTAAACTTGTCAACATCTTAAATAATAATACGTCAAATTTTACTTGTTAAAACCACTGCAGTCAGATAGCATAAGCTACAGGGGCATATCCTCAAATAATTCATGAACTTTACATTGTCGAATTGTTTTTCAGCTTTTAGTTTTGCCAGTAATTATTAGATCTACGTGATGCATGAATATAAACTATTCAATTAACATGAATGTGTTTGTTGCACATTCATAGAGTAAATGAAACAGTCAACTAGAGTTAAAGAAAACCATCTTCGTGTTAGAAATACAACAACAAGCATTAGAACAGTAAAGCAGACTCCATACCAAGGAGGAAATGCAAGCATATATTATAAAGTGAAGCTGTGCTGATTTTAGTGTTAGCTACGCGAGGAAAGTTCAACCAGACTCACACGATTCAACCTCCGATTTCATTTCCTTCATTTGATTTCATTACTGTTGACACTGTAAGCAAACTTTTCGCACACCATCAATATCCTCAGCTACTCTGTGAGAAAATGTTTAAAGAGAAATAACGAAATGATCTTCTTGACGAATGATCAAGAAGTCATGACTCAGTCTTGCTCTGAATGTCTAAAAATAAGCAAAGAAAATCTTATTTGAAAATACATTTTATTTGTATGTCTTAACAGATTTCATCTACAAGTCAATTATAACTTAACGTTCGAAGGTAGTCTTAATGTCGTGAATATCTTATAAAATTCAAGTGTGTGAAACGTGCACAAATTTCCAAAAGGAGAGACAAAACTGATAAAATGAGCCCAATGATCAGTAAGAAAAAGGCCGATTGAAGATTTTCCAAAGTTGAAGCCATCCCACTGTCGCTAATTTTGTGTTTGTTGTGTAAAATGTTCTGCATTTTTCTTTCCTTAATGTCACGGATTGCTTCCAGTTTCCATTTCTTGATAAGGCCACTTTGAATCATTCTTTCCAAAATACTGTCTATTCTCTGTTTATACGGCGATTGTTTTGGAACTGCCATTCCAACATCGTAAACTACAACTGGTTCCTTCATAAGCAATAATGTCTCCCAAGTTTCTTCAGTTATATACTCCACATCTGCTCCATAATCTGTACCTAAGGTTTCTGATATAACACTGTATTTGCCATTTATAAGCCAAATATTTACCTCTTCTGGCGATGTAAAGGAACGAAATTTCTTCACAAGTTTTCTGGATTCTGGATGTGCATGCTGCGTTTCTTTAAGTACATTGACAGTGAATTCATTGGAGGATCCCCAGTGAAGACCACTATCAGCCAATTGCTTTAATGTTTCTATAGGAGGTGATAGAGTTGGTAGCGTAAGATAAGATACCAGATTGCTACAGTAGAACACTGTTACCAGATAGAGAAACATAATTGTACCAAATAAGTGTACACGAACTGCAAGTAGTGAAGTATTAGGAGCACTGTGTAATGTGACGAGATTTATTAAATGTAGAATATTGGAAAATAAATTATTGTAGGCAGAATAAGAAGGCCTTCGAAACAATTTCTGGTAGAGGCGAGCCAAAAGCCATAAAATAATTGCACAGAGAAGTAATAATATAATGGTTACGGCCCATACGCCCTTTTGTAATGGAAATACGAAAGCGAGTAAGCCACTCAGAGGCGTAGGTTTTGGAACAAGGAAAGAAATACCCACCTGTAAGTATGGAATCGTAAATGCTATGCGTGATATAAACCCATAAGTAATGAAAATTCCACAGATCCCAATGTCCGCTCTCTCTTCAGCAACATCTCCTAACACTCCACGGGGTGGTACTACGTCACCCCATCGTTCAATGTTGTGTATATTAACCACAGAGACTGAATAATTCATTAACTGTGCAATCTCTTGAACTATACGGAATTCGAAACCTGTGAAGGGGGATGAAATTGGATTTTCAGAACCAATCATGATATAGGGCGGGTAAATGAAATGACTAACTTTAAGTTCCTTATCTGACACAACACCAGGCTGCAGAATATTTGTTTTAACGTCCATGAATCGGGAAATGTTATCAGTATGGTATACGGGCACTAGTTTTTCTGAGTCCTGAGTAAGTGAATAAATTAACATAGTTACGATAAATGCATTGGATTCAATGTACATTATGTCAATAATGTGAAAACTCGTAAGGTTTTTGAACATGAGCCATCTCGGAAGGTTTTCTCCAAGAGAGGTGTTTGTTTGAACTAGTATATAATGTTCATTACCTTGGGTGGAATGTAATGAATACTTGTTCTGGAAATATGCTTCTAGTATTTGAAAGTCATTTAGAAATAAAACAGTATTCCTACATTTATGTAGACTATTTTCCATTAACTTAATTTGTTTCGAATCATCATATTGAAGTTGAAAGTTAATAACTGGGATCTTCAACATTTTAGAGATCTGTTGTTCTAGCTCTAGTAAGAAGAAACTACTTTCAGATTCAACAGTCCCAACACAAATTGGATTGGGTAAGTTTGGAAACGTAGATACAATAAGATTGGCAACATCCTTCGTGAGTGGTGAATATACCTGAGCAACTGTTCCTATATAAATGCAAATAGAACATGGCTTCAATAGAGTCATAGTTTATATCCGACTTTCTTTGCCTGGAAAGGAAAGAAAATGGCTAATAAAAATAATCTACCCTTCTAGGTTGTAATACTAATGTATATCCAAATTCGAAGGTAAAGAGCATTAAAAGTAGTAAGCTTAAAGAGATCTTTGAACAAGTTTATGCCAAAGTCGTGGACTAACCCGAATGTAATGGAATATGTCCTCCCCACAAGGTGCCACATTCGATTATAGTCCATGTTATTAATTGTTAGTTGTGATGCTGGTACAAGAATCACAGAGTCGTTCTGCAGTGTTCTCCTTATGAGCAAGTATTTGGAAGTGTCTTAATAGATTACGCTAGCAGGCTACCGTCTGGCTACGTCAACATCCTTCTCAGTAAATTGATGGAAACGAGAGGGAAACTGATGTACGGGTATTTGAAGTTTGCTAAGCAACAATAGAGACTAGAAATAGAAGAAAATAAAAAAAAATAAAATAGATTACTTAACATGAATTATAAAATTATTAGCTTGAAACATTATTGCAGTAATAGGTTAGCTAAAATCCTGAAAATATGAACAGGGGAATTTTCTTTCGGAACTTTCCAGAACTTTTATATCTTTCCTCGTCGAACGCCGCAGCTAATGCGAGTAATGTTACTCAAAAGCTTGTTCCATTACAAACAAACTGAGGTGTGAATGAAGTCTGCGACATGTACGGCAGGAGCTATGGATAATGTTATGAAAGTCAAGAAACTGCTTCCATGACTGTTGCCAAACCATTTCGTTTGCAGAATTTCAATGATTTTCTTCTAATGCGTTGTAATGAAACTTACAAAATGTATTACGTATATAGTAACGCGTTTTCATTACTTCCATTGCATGCTGCTTTGTTTAGTTCAGGATGGAAGAGATGGCAAATCGCTTCGTCTCCGGTCACAAATCGCGGGAGGCACATTGGCTGATACCGTACAAAATGCTGTAGTACAAAGCCAATTCAATGACTATTTTTTGTTTGTTTATCAGACCTCGGTCCCATTGTGCACTCACTTTTCCATATCCTAACCTCCCATGCACAATTGAGTACGTGGTATGGTAGTTGACATGAATTCTTGTTCCAGACACTGGTATGGTAACCACACGATTTTTCCTCACGCGTTCAGCAACCTGTCTTTCATTATCCTACAAGTTCTGACAATTCTCTCGTAACCGTACAAACCACTTGTGGACAGTTTTTCATGACACATTCTGTTTCTCAGGTACGACAAATATAATCTTTTAAATATCGATTAACACTTAAGAATCTCGTTTCCCAGCACGTTATTCACTGTATGATGACTCCTGTAAGTGAAAAGCCATTTTCAGGATACACACGTTCAAAATCTAACACATAATATTCCCATTGGACAACCAAATGGCAAACGGCTAGCTGTCGCTCTTAAGAGACATGACACTTACGTGAAAGCGAGCATATTTTCAGGAAGGTTTGTCAACCATCGGCTGCTAATACTCTATCCAGGATTATTTTGCATAGCTCGTCCTCATTTCATTTTGACTAAACATTTCCTTACAATAACATTTGTATATATGAAAAGGCTGTTGACCACTAGTCCACAGACAACTCACTTTTGCTTCTATGAATGATGGTTTTATTAAGTGTTAGCACTTTAAGATACTTTTGTTTATTATCATCATTCTGAAATTGAGAACATAACCTGTTGTAGAATTCATTTACTGAATATAATTCCCAAAGGGTCGTTTGACTTTGATTTTTCAGTCGAATGAAAGGCAAAATATTCAGTAAAATTCAGAATACCATAATTACTTATCACCTTCCTTAAGAAAATATTACGTCTGGTACATGACTGGAAAAACGGATATTTAATACTTAGTCTCTCGGTATTACCCTTAGGGTTAAATAAGGAGGAATCCAGTCAGAAGTCAAGGGAGAGTGACACTAGCGAATAAGGAAAAAGTTCGAGGCAATCTTTCATTCGAAGTTTGTGTGACACAGATTTTGTTCAAAGAATCTTGGACGTTAGTGTATCAATGTAGAAAATATGACCGTTTTGTGTTACATATATTTCGGGTTATACAGGATGCGGAAAACTATGGTATGAAAATTGGGGGTGAAAAGAGTCGTTAAATGCAAGCGTTTCCAACATAACTGTTGGTCTCCAAAGCATCGTTTAGGAAATGATAGTTCTCACGTCATTTACAGCAAATGCTCAAAGGTTTGGCCTCTAACTTGTAGACACCGCTCTAACGACGTGCCCACGATTGACGCACTCTTGCAGAAATGTCGCGCATTTCCAGTAGTGTGTGAGAAACTTCTAAAATACGGGCTACCAAAACTTCCTCAGATGCAACTGCGGTTTGGTAAACAAGGTTGTTGAAAATCCCTCAAAAGAAAAAGTCCGGGGGCGTTAAACAGGGAGATCTAGGAGGCCAATTTACAGGATCGCCTCTACCTACCCAAGTGTCAGCAAACACAGTTATGAAGTGTTGACGCACAGCTTAGATAAAATGGGGCAGGGATCTTCGTGTTGGAACCA
>JAGDQP010037243.1:2395-18707 GCA_022664845.1 Lepisma saccharinum | reverse complement strand
AGTCGTTAACACATTTTAGTACACTTTGATAATCATGTCTTTTCAAAGTAGTCGCACTGATTGCATATTTTAAAATGCTTACTCTATTACGAGACATATGCAATAGGTAGAAAGAACAGAATGTTTAATGCGCAAATTCAAGGTTTCTCAAACTTTCAATTGAAACTTAATTATAAATAATAACAGCTGCGCTACAATAATAGTGAGTCTGGTTATGAAAGTGCATTTTTTTACTTGAATAGTACTTGTGTAATGTTTTCAATGTTAAGATTTTGCTACATGCAGCCCTGGTTGTCTAGGCGCTAACGTCGCGAACTTTGCGTCGGCAGTGGATTTGAACCACGGCTGACCATCCTGACCAAGGTTTTCCAGGGTTCATCTACGTTTCACCAGGTGAATGACGAGGTGGCACCTTAAGTAAGACCCTGACCGGTATCTAAGTCATCCTCTCCTTTATACTATCCCATCCTAAGCGAAAGGCGTTGGTGTAGCATTCGGGAGGTCGTGGGTTCGATCCCAGCAACCGACATCCTGGCTTAGGTTTTTCCAGATTTTTTCCTGTCACAACAGGCAAATGCCGGGATGGCACCTTCAAGATATGCCCTGGCGAACACCTTCCCAAATCCTTTTCCTCCCCTATCCCGGTCTGAGCCTTAGATGCTTAAAGGTCTTAAATAAAATTCATTTCAGTTCAATCCTAAGCGAAAAATGCCTTAAGAAAAAAACATTCAATTAAGATTTTGCTGCTAATTTAGAGAACCTTTTTCCTGCTAGTTTGTTCGTATTCTACGTATATTTTTTTATTAAATATTTGTAGTTTATCTGGCTAATTTTATTTTATTTGTTTTGTGTGAAAGGTAATAATGCGTTCCCAATATATTTTGTCTAAATTTTCTAAAATTTGTAAAGGAACCGTGTCATAAAGGTTTATGCACTTTCTAGTTTCTTTGTGGGTTCAGTAAGTTTCGGAGGTAGGCAACCCGTTGCAACTACGAGTCATCCTGGTTGCATACTCTCTGCATGAGTATAGAAAGTATCAAATACTTGATAACAAGGGCCTTATTATTTTTTGGTGGTCAGGATTGATGGTAATATCGCAATAGAAAGTCCTTTGCGGTCCAGATACTTAGTCGAGTATGAGTAAGAACTGGAGAACAAGCGATCGTAGCTGAGTTGGTAGTGTCGGGAAAGCCTGGGTTCGATACCACCGACCAATCATCCTGAATTCCTGATTAGGGTTTTCCCAGGGTTTATCGTCAGTCATGCAAGGCAAATGCTGGAATGGTACCTGAAACTCATTTCCTCATTTTTTTACCATACCCTATTCCGGCCTGAGCCATAGATACCTAAAAGTCCTTGGTTATTCCGAGTAATTGTATTGAATAATTACGAAAAAATGAAAAAGTAAACACGGCGTATATTAGCGTGAATTCTATGCCTTTTTCATTTCAACTCTGGATGTGCGTACATACAATACACGCACACATTACTCTTCACAGCATATCAAAACTTATGACAGCATATGCCAAGAGGACATAAATAAATCCAAATTCAAATGCGTATCAAATCGTGAAGGTCCGGACTTCGGGGTCTGGATTCGAACAAAGTAAGTATCAATAACAATCCATTGTGGAACCAAAATCCCATCATTCTTCTTTTTGTTGTTGTTCTTATAAGGTGGAGATACTTGGTTTACAGATGAGTACTTTTGAAATGTTGGATTGGAGGAGAAAGAAAAATCTCAGCTGAATGCTACAGCTTCATCATAATAAACTAGAAAAGGTTAAATTTGAGAAAAGCAATTATAGAATAAAATAGAATATGTTATTGTCAATTGGCCTGAGTACAGACAATAGACAACGTCAAGATATAATACTACATTATATTTTTATACAAATATATTTGTACACTCGTCAAACTCCGTAATACTATAGAAAGGCGCCGCAACGAGTCGATCATACAATGCACGTTTATATGTATTTATGGGTGGTAATCTAGTCATAAATTTAACACTCTGAGTTAGATAGCTATCTTTAATTCTCGATAGTCTGCTGAACGATACATCAATTTGATTAGCAGATTTAGTATTGTACGAGTGAAGATCTAGTCTACGACGTACATCACCAATATTTTGTTTAGCACTAACATGTTATATATATATACAAATTCACAACAGTCATAATTTTCAATTTACGGAAGAATTCATACTAAAGAAGCGGATATAAATTAGCTTGAAAAGTCACAGAAAAAAAAGTATATTTGTAAAGGAATTAGCATGAAGGGTTATGCCATTGTTTACAAGGTTTCTGAAAAGTAGTGGTCGTAAATTAAAGGCTGGATTCCTCTGACCGAAATAAGAATTGAAGAAATATCGAAACAGGAGTAGTCCCTGAGCGAGAGGCACCCACATGTGCATGGTAGCGTTAGAAATGAGGTAATATCACGACAAATACTGACGTAAGGCGGCTTAGCAAATTTACAATCGAAGCTGTTGTAACCTAATAAATGTATTAGAGCAAAATTTATGATTGAACTACTGTAGCATAAAATGGAATTCCACTCAGTGGCGTATCAGAGGCGCCCCCAGCTTAAGGGAAAATACTTATTTTTTTATAGAATTATTTCAATAATTTATTTCACACAAAAAGCTTTGATTTGTTTCCGGAATAAATCTTATTTGTTTATAAATATCACTCTTTGGAGAGATTCCAGTTTTTTTATTCCATGATAAAACTTAGTAATATGACCATGTCCTTTCTACAAACGAACTTTCTTCTTGTTTCGATCTGAGAAATTTACTCATCAACTTATGATCGGATAAGACGAAGGGGGAGGATATGTATTTAAATCTTAAACTTGTCGTAAAGGACCTGGCGCTACTATAATATATTAATAATAATAATAATAATAATAATAATCACGCAAAGAACAGAAGAACACTTCTTAAACCAACTTGTATGAAGAAAAGAATTAAACTGAACTTCATGGCGTACTGTCTGAATCGGACCTTGTCTTACCAGATGACATTCGTTCAGTTGCGTGTAGCATTGTCAGCACAACGACTCCCATTGCCCCTTTTCCTTCCTCCTGTAACCAAAGTTCGGTACCTCTTTATTTAAGTAAATCTTCCACCACTGCCCATACGATGTTGAGTCATCTGCGAAGATCCGTGAGTCCTCACCAAGAAATAAACCCGAGACCGCTCGCGCCGAAAACAAGAGCGATAACTACTCGGTTAAAGAGAAAATCAAAGATAAATTATTAACAGTTTTTAAAAATAATGTTTCCTTTATATAAAGATTTGGCAACTGTCTTTCCCGACCAGCTCATGAACTGTTTTTTTGGGGGGTTATTTCGGAAAACTGGAGTGATAAAGACAAATCTGTAGTCGAATAGATGCAAATTATGAATGTTTGGAAAGTCGCCAATATTTAACAACAGATCATAGAGACAACTCTTTCCCTGTCAGAGCACACGTACTTATACAGAGAAAGAGAAAGATGGGAGGGAGACAACTTATTGTTGAGACACACTTGAGATATACATCAGCACGAGAAGGAGATGATGTTAGGGATGCTGGCTGAGAGAATGAACGTGGTGTAGTCAACCACGTTAACAGTTCTCACCAAAAGGAACAGCAGTAGCTAAAGCTATAGGCTGAACATATTGTGTTCGCTGAGAAAGAGAGAGAGAGAAAGAGAGACTGACTACAGATGACAACGAGGAGATTTTCTCTGAGTCGCGCTTTTCGTGAAACACGTGTTGGTGTAATATCAAGAACCAGACCAAAGTCACGTCCCGCCAGTTCAGCGGTTTTCCAAGCCTTCGCCTGATCAATGAAGAAGTTTTCCCTTTCCCCCTCTCCCGTTTCCATAATTCCCTCTCCTTCTCTCTCTCTTATTTGCTTCCCCTAACCATACTACTACACCTCTTTCCTCCTCTGGTTTTAAAAGGATCGATAGTATAACCCCCCACACGCTGCTGGTCCTTCCCGTATATACACTTTTCTCTCTCACACATCTCATCTCTGTTCAGACAAGAAAAGAAAAGGCGCTCTCGTGGAATTCTTTTTTTTTCTCTCTGCTTGTTGTGTGAAAGGAAGGAAACAAGAAAAAAAAAAGATAAGCACTGCTTTAATGCTCGAAACCCCTTTACAAAGAACCTAGTTAATCTGACATCAATACCCGACGCAATATTTACACCATTTCACTCCCAGCGCAGAAAATTTGGGGATAATGTTCTGCGGATCAGACTTGATTGGTAACTCGTTGTGTTATTCATTTATTATTATTATTATTATAAATGTGTCAATTCTTGTAATAATATAGATTTGATTACGAAAGCTGTTGGACAGGACAGTAGACGCTTCCTTTTTATACTAGCAATAGTAAACGAGATTTCTAAAATTCTTTAATGAGATTTGGTAGGCATGTGATGAGAAAAAGCGCCCACATGTGATCGATTCTCCTAATTTTTCAGCCCATCCAGACACAGCTAATTCTTTCCGTCTTTGAGAGAAGCTAGATCATCTTACTGTAGTATAGACCCGTTAGAAGTAAAGGACTGGATGAAAGAGGAGCAACAGAGAAACTAGGAATGTCCAAGAAGTCCGGATGCGGATAAAATTCTTTTCAGACTCGCTTGGCAAGGAATATGAGTTGGGTTTATAAGGACCCCTTGCTCCCGTCCTTACCTTTTAATCATTTTTTCAACATATTTCAAAACATGAATAAAGTAGGAGGAAACGTGCCTGGAGAAAACCCATGCACACGGTGTTTGACCACCACAAAACTCACATGGCACGAGCTCGGATCGAACTAAGGACACCATGACCAGAGGTGAACGCTTTACCACTGAACCAGCGCGGCCCTTACCTACAAACGACTATGAAGTACTATGGGCAGCGATCTCGAGATTAATTTCATAACAGTGTTAAGTCTTCAATTAAATAATGACGTCATAATCTTTAACAACGTATTATTCAACAATTGTTAACATCTTGAAATCACTTACCAATATATTACATATGTTTTTGTAAGTACTAGGAAAGTATCTTTTTTAAAAAATAATACTACTATAATTTAAAAATATTTTGCGCAAACAGAATTGTTCGTAAAAAATAATACTGAAGTTTCAAGATAGTGGCAAAGTAAACATAGTAAGAACAGATTGGCAGATGAACAGATGAAAAGTCCAGGGAAAAAGATTATAACCCATTGTAATTTGTAATTGACATTTTGACAGCATCTGTCGGTTAACGAAAGCAATCCAAATGTAGTATAACAAAATCAAGTAAAAAATAGAGCTTATTGATTATCAGTGTTCAAGAAAGTAACTACACAGAATTTGAATATGCACGTTCTACCCTGTCTAGCCCGAGAATTCGTTCCTGAAAGATAATCAGTAAGTAACCTTAGTAACTCTTTATTAAGGTACAATAGTACAGTAGCGGTCTATTTAGTTTGTTTTTCATTTCTGAGTTGGTTAACGAAATCACTATCGTTAAGACGACATGGGTTCTATCCTCGCTACTGCCAACAGTTATCGTGATATGTAAATGATATGTTTATCCGTTTCCTAATCACTGGTCTTCCGAAAACGACAGGTCCTTCAAGGCAATCTAAGGCTTCTCCATTCATTCCGATCTTACGCCTTTCTTTTTCTCTCAGCACATGATTTGTCTTCCTTAATATTATCAAGGAGTTGGATTCGTCTTGTTCCTCTTCTTTATTCCTAAACAATTGCATCCTTCAGTATACAATCTCTGCGCAGCCAACATCCAAACCAATCTCTTATGCTAACTTTAAGCTAGCCCCTAACCGTTTTCCTTACCACCCCTAGTCTCTCCTATCGTGGTCTGAGCCAAAGATGTATCTTAGCCAAGGCTATAAATAAAATTGAAGAATTATAATTCCAAAGTTGGCTCAGTCCATTTCTTAAAACTATCGTGTTGATTCGTTCCCAGAGAGTCGTTTTTACTTTATAACTGCCGGTAATTGCAAAACTTATTTTGTGCCATCTTCACTTTTGTATGAAATATTCGAGGATTCGACAGTTTGGTTACATTATTTTTGCTTTTTCTGAAATTCTTTGAAAATGGAGTGAGCTAGTTTTGTAATCATACTCTTCAATTCCATTCAAATTAGTATGTGGGTATTTGTATATCTGTTTTTTGGCTGTTCGTGTTCGCCATATTTATTTTAAAAAAATTATCGTCCACCTAATGAGTGTGATCCATCAGCTAGTTTATACGATAAAAAATGTATGAAGTTGGAGAAACGGGTTATGTTCATGAGTATCAGCCTTATTAAGAGTTGATTAAAACTTATTATACGTCACTTGTAAGTCATGCTTACGTTAGGTTACTTCCATTTTTTTTTCAAATCCGAAATAGAAAAAAAATAAACTTAAGGAGATATCTTGTTCATAAACAGACAGTATAAAAGGCCATCGAATGGCTTAATATGGTTGAAAGCTTCTGGGGAGCACACAGAAGTGGACACACTTGAGATCTCTTAATCATCGTATCCTGTTGTGTATACAGCACTGGATAGTACCTGAGATAAGTTGGTTGCATACGAAACAGGTTAAATGACACAAAGGATCAGTGCCTAGAAAGGAATTTGGCACCACAAGTAGTTAAAAAAGCTTCAGTCAATATGTAGTCAAGGATTGTAGGTTCCACAATTACTGTTTTACCTAATTTGTTTTTTTAAAATAAACAAATCCTGAGAAAGTGAGAGATATTTTATCAGATATATTTTAAAGAAATTGTGGAATTTGCTTTTTACTTTGTATATTAATTTTATATCTATTGTTTTTGAGCAGAACATTTTTTCGAATATTTCAAAGACGATCCCAGGACATTTTCATACTAAAATAGAAAAATATTGTTACAATATACTGCCACGGAAATCTGAACTGCTTTTGCGCTTTTGTTATAGCAAGGTGCGATATATCGTTTCTGTCACGGCATAAATGCATATGTTATATGAAAATCTAGTATACTTACGCAATTCTATCTTGAACAGGACTATATATCGGTATATTTGCATGCGGATTTTATATCTACCGTATCGTTACAGCACTTTCTTTTGCGATGTCATACGAGTTCTGTTCGAGAATCGAATTCGGGACCCAAGGACTCTGCCACCCCAAATTGTCCAGGATCCCCTACTCAGTTCAAATCTTTACGGTTATAAATAGATAGAAACGCCTCAGAACTCGCTCCAATTTTTCTTTCCCCCCCCCCCGAACCGAAAGCCCTGGTAGAATCCCTACTAAAATTCCCTTAGTTATAAGACGAAGAGCGTAACCTCTCATCTATCGAGGAAAACGCACTGGCATTGCGCCAAACATGTAAGCTTCCAATTCATCTCAAATGCTATTGAATCGATTTTTAACTTCAGTTTGGTCAGAACTGACTATCTCCAATAATCCCCGGAATTCCCCTCTGCCTGTAAAAGGAGAAAATATATCGAATTGTGTTTATGGATTTTAGGCATCTTGGTGTCAGGCCGAGAAAATATATGTGTAAATAATTTTAAAAAATAGATTTAACCCATCCCTCTTTTTGTATCTCCTTTTTTCTGTCAAAAATCCAGACAAATAAATCTAAGAATTTAAGGAATCCATGCACCGTGGGTGGTAACCTGCGTGTCAGAATAACTTATAAAAATGCTGTCAATTGAGTTGCAATATTTCTCTTGAGTGCTTTTTCTGTGTCTTTTTTCTTTCTCGGCCCTCTCCCCTCTCCTTAGTTTATTAAGTCAAGGTTGTCAATTTCCTGTGTTCTTTGTCCACAGCATATAATTTTGTTCCGTGCCAACAGCGATTTTTTTTGTTCATTTTTTTTTTCCTTACCCAAATGCGGCGAGGGGAGAGTCTTCATGAGAACACATAGTAGTAAACTGGGAGCTGCGTACGGATTTGGCAACACTGCTGCAGTGACGTCAGGTCGTTTTATTGGATACGACGGGAGAGGGGAGGAATCGAAGGAAAATCCGCGCTAGCTTCTCGTGGTGTAGCGTTCAGCCAGCTTCTCACTCATAGTCCGTCCAGTTCAGTTCTTGATATAGGGCGGCTCTTCTTGCTTCTTGTGGTGGCACGCGTTGTGTTGTCTTCTTGTCTTGTGCTCTCGTGAGCTGCTGAGTGACCGTCTGACTGCGGGGAGAGGAGAGTTGGCATCGCCGCAAGCATAGGCTCTTTTTGTTTTAACTTGATTTTTTTTGTGCCTATCGGCAGTTCCACGTGATAGAGGACATGGCGATTGCCCCTGTCAAGGTTGTCAGGTGGAGGCTTTCGATGGCCCCTGTGTGATGCCACAAGGTGAGTGTAGTTTCGAAAAATCTCTTCTTTTTTTTTTATTTATATAGTACACTGGTGTACAAAAATTAATAGTTTTATGAGTGTGATGTATGTGTGTAAATACGATAATTAACGTTGCGTTTAATTTAGGTAGTCAAGATACTCTCTTTTGTAACTTAAATTTATGGATCAGACAGTCAATTATGGCCTGAGCTTGTGACGTCTTAGGAATATCGTCCCTCGGTGAGCACTCCGGGGATAGGGAAGGAAAAATAGTGACCATGGCTTTTGTCTAGGTACCATACCGGAATTCTCATGGTGACACATGGAAAACGTCAGTCGGTATATCCGGCGGCAGGGTTGAAAATTACGTGCTTCCCCAGTACCAATCTTTGCCGTATGATTTAAATACCATCATCATCTGGAGAATTGGGTAAGTTCAAAACAGACCTTAGAACTTTTTTAAAAAAATCCAAATGTGAAAAGAAATATTACGTAATTGAATGCACGCGAGAAACCGATTAGGATTTTTTTTTTCAGTTCCCCAAACTCCCATATTCCTTTACCCCGCGTCTTTACGAGTTTATTTTTAATTCCTTGTTACGTAATAATTATTAAAAGTAACAGTGGCGTAGCGTTGAATCTTCCTTCTGATATTCATTAATTGTTCTTTGTCAATCAGTGTTAATATTCTAATTACCAAAGCTGCCCTTGTTAGCGACTGTAACTATAAGAGACCGAAATAAACTATAGCAACTTCAGCCTTAAATCAACGTATCTTGCCGGCATTCGCCTGATGCAACAGTAAAACCAGATAAAATAGAATAACTGGTATGAGCAGCGTTTGAACCTGCGCCGCCTCCCCAACATCTATTCATAGTCAACGATTTTAAAGAAGGCTCTTTGAAAGAGAACCTACAATAGAGGCTGAATTCTAGAACGAGTAAAATCCCAGAAGGGCTTCAAACCCGGAATCATTTACTCTAGATCTTTAGGTACCTATAAACGTTTTAATAAGCGATTCGCATTTCCAGGAACTGTGAATTCTAAAGCGAAAACATTTCTGTGTTATGTTCCATTCAATCAATACAGCAGACGTTATAAACTTTTCGAAATTCAACATTTTGAGACTCTGTCATTACTTTTATAATACTGAAACGTTTTGTTACATTGAATGAATATTGATAGAGGTGTGAACAGACAGCTACTTTGGTTTGATTGTAATAATCCTGGGGGGATGACGATCCCTGGCGAGTACTCTTCTGGGGTTATAACGACCGGGGTCGTGTCAATTCCACGTAGCGTGTTATCGTATCAGTTCCCCCTTGATACATGTTTCACTTGATTGATTCTTCCCAATCCACAGTGTTAGTGCCATTGTGTGCATCGAATGACCAATACATATATGAAACTTTTGGTCAGGGTTTATTATTTTACTTTCAATTTCGTAAGAAAAACAATTACATTGCACATCTATTTAATCCTCGAGTAAGAAGAAATATGATTCGTTATAACTCGTCGGATTTGTTCGTAATATTTGATTGAAATAAGTATTGTTGGAAAATGCAAGTTTAGTGATTGTTAGGTGAACTAACCGATAAGAATATATTTATTACTGTTGCACCTGTGTTCCATATTCAGCCAAATTTCAGGATAAGTTGATAAGAGGGCCATTTTTTTTTTCATTATTTTTAATAGTTAAAATTTTCCTCAAA
Organism: Lepisma saccharinum; assembly: GCA_022664845.1. NCBI lineage: Eukaryota > Metazoa > Arthropoda > Insecta > Zygentoma > Lepismatidae > Lepisma > Lepisma saccharinum. The sequence continues at coordinate 8,685 of JAGDQP010037243.1, read as the reverse complement.
GGCAGAAACGAGTTTAAAGAAATGCACACCATATTGAAAATGTTAAATGTAGCCATCCCTGGTAAACCAAGAACATCATATTTCTTTTAAAAATGTTTTTAGATTGGATATATATTTGGCAATTCGTACACTAAAAATGAAATTTATAATGTCATGGAAACACCTTTTAAAAAAAAGTGGACTATTTACGTGGAACGACCCTTTGAGTACGTTAGGAATAGCAAACCAGGCGTAGTGTTTGCACGAAGAGCTTGCTTACCCAAACTATCAAATCATCTTTGTTATCTCTTTTCTTCCTGTACTGGTGACCTTCGTAAATCAGGGACGGCTTCCTGTGCCTTGTTTCTGTAATTTCAAAACACTCATTCATGACATTCCACTTCACTTACACTTCTTTTCTTTTAGGTGGATTACACGTAGTAATTTACCAAAATAGAATCGCTTCTTATGCACAAAAGCAAGATGACTCTTCTAGTGGTTAATTTGATTGAATAGTTCACCGTGCACTTATTAAAAGTTCCTTTCCCTCGAACATTTCTTCCAATCAAATATTACATACAAATGCAAACTAACCAATGATATTCGTTCTCAGTCGAAGGTAAACACGGGTGCTATCTCATTTCCAAATTAACAGTGAAATTAGAAACCCTGGTCAAAATTTCCTAATTTCTCATATGTTTCTCCCTCCCCTTTCCCCTTCGCTAGATCTCAGTAACAAGTCACACAGAGATAAGCCATACACCGTTGGAATCGCTATGGTCTGAAACGGTGGGGAAAACTTTGACTTTAACTCTAAAACTGGCAGGTCCTATTCAATCACTTAGTTTTCTCTATTTGTGCCCATCTAGATCTCAGGATTCAGGAACTACAAGTCACACAGAAATGAGCCTTACAATACACCGTTGGATTCGTAATGGTCTCAAACGGTGGAATAAGCTATAACTTTTGACTCTAAAACTGGCAGGTACTTTACAGTCGCTTAGTATTCTCCATTTGTACCCCTGATAGATCTCAGTAACTACAAGTCACACAGAGATGATCACTGTTGGATTAGTCATGGTCTGAAACGTTGGGGAAAATCTATGACTTTCATTCTAAAAGCGCCAGACCCTTGGCATTCGCTTAGTAATCTTCATTTGTCCCCCTAGATCTTATTAACTGTAAGTCACAGTCACACAGAGATGAACCATACACCATTGGATTTCTTATAGTCTGAAACAAGGGGAAAACTGTGACTTTGACTCGTTCTTTTGGATAATGTTAAAAGAACAGTTGGATGTATTCGGGGGCGCTTTTGTTTTGTCTATGATAAAACCATTACTTAGCTTCTTTATAAATAGAATTATTATTAATCACAAATAAGATACCATTCATCCCTGTGATATTTCTCAGATATCAACATCAAACTTCACGTCAATTACTGTGTTTTGAAAAGCAACACGTTCTCAAAATAGATTACCGTTCGAAGATCTGATTATACAACAATGAAATAACTTGTTTTAAACATGAATTTTAGTAAATAACCTCAGAATCTTACGTTCATCTTGAGATGGATGAATTCAGCTCTTATTAATTCAGCTATTATGGATGGATGAAGGGCTTAGCACTGCAATTCGATAATTCTGTCTTCAATTGGAACTGTGCTAATTCATAACGCGTATTTCTTATCAACTATCTATGTCATTCCAAAGTATCGGTCCGAAATCAGCGATGTTAACAACTGGACGACAGAGTGTCATCTGTTAAAACTATTTACGAGTGATTGAAACTAAAATGTGGGTCATTAATTTAGAACTACTTTGACCAGAAATATGCATTCTGAATTAGCCCAGTTCCAAATTAAGACAGTATCAAACTGCAGTGTTGTTAATCCATTGATTAATATAAAAACAGCTGAATTAATCTTCCGTAACAGTTGAACTTGTCCAACTTAAGACGAACTTAAGATTCTACAGAGTGATTTCTGAGAATAACTCTTTGTTTAAAACAAGTTATTTCTTTGTTGTATCAACAGATCATCGAACGGTAATCTACTTCTCGAGAACTTGTTGCTTTTCAACACAAAGTAATCAACGTGAAGTTTGATGGTGATATCTGCAGAACGCCACAGGGATGAATGTGATTATAGTAATTCTATTTATAAACATATATGAACGCTGTTGGTAATTTAGGCTTCCTATTGTGTTCGTAAACAAAAATAATATACAAAGTTTGACTTGTGTAAGCGAGAAACAAAGAACATTAATAATAGACCTACTGGACAACTTACACTTTCAGTAATATTGAGAATGGTATTACTTTCAAGTAGTGACAGTATTACTGATCGTGTACGGCCGAATCAGGAAAAGTAATGATGGAAATCGCAATGTTCTGATACCAAAGTATCGGTACTGGAATAACAAGGACTTATGACAGTATTACTGAACGTGAAAGGTACGTATAACATTCAGTAATAGTGAAGAATGGGCCATTAAAGTTCTTGCTGTCTCAGCGTTGTTTCAACATTTTGTTCTAAGTAACAAAGAAAACGTAGAACAAATATCTGGAAAGATTATAAGTGTTAATATGAAGTGTGATATAGAGGTAAAAGAGAGAGCAGCGGATGAACAAAGAATTGAACAAAAGCTTGACAAAATGTTATAAGTTATATGGAGCCGAAATGTAGAAGCACGAAGCCGAAGAGGAAAGAAAGAATATTATTGGAATCCTTTGAAATGTGGAAGGATAGAAAAATAAAAAATGCTTAATGAGGAAGTGCTGAAAAGAGTAGACGAGAGACAAATACCGGAGACAGTAAAGAAAAAACAAGTAACTGGTTAGGACATTGGGTGCGCAGAAATTGTGTGCTATGGTTGCAGGGGAAAAGAGGAGAAGGAAGAAGATGAATCCAACTCTTTGACAGTATTAAGGAAGAAAATCGAACTTTTTTTTCTAGTTCTTTATTTCAATAACTAAAAGTATTTCTGTTTGGCAAAAAACATCACAAAGATAGTTTTATATTTTTTCCCCGATCGTTTCATCTCCATTCCTTTCACGGCAAGAACGTTCGCAGGTGGACGTTCTGACGGGCTTAGGTTGTAGTTGCCCGATTAAATCACGTAATATCAATTAGAATGAATAAAGACTGCTGGATGGAAATCGAATGGAAAGTAGGGTATGTACACTCAGATTCATGGAAAATGAATATTTTAGCAATGCCGAAACAATATTCGATATAAATTTAAATCGAACGTTTCATTTGTTGTGTTCGCTAAGTGTATTTGGTCAGTGTTGCCATATTTTGCAGTTTCAAACTTAGAAAAACATTCCTATCGACCATAATTTATGACTGTGAGTGTGCGTACCAGTATATACTGTTTTATGACAATGTAAGGGCCAAAAGAGAGAAAAAATAATAATAATAAACTTTTTAAAAACATACTTTTCGTACATACAATTCGTACTAAAAAGTAATAAATAATTTTGTTTATGAATGACTAAAAAGAAAAGCATAGGGCGCGCTAATTGAAGAATTTATAAACTGACTATGTATGAGAACGCACCCATGCTTTTCTTTTTAGTCATGCATAAACAAAATTACTTTTTACTTTTTAGTACGAATTGTTCAAGAAAAGTATATCTTAAAAAAGTTTTTTTATTATTTTTTACCCCAAATCCTAAAGTGTTCTGCAACCAGTCAAACACCACAGCGTTGCAGGCTAGTATTTATCGGTAATATTAAAAAGAAATATTAAAATATGCTTTTAAAATATATTAATATATAGAAATATAAAAGTAACAATATAATATTGTATTGTCACCCCACTTACGTTGCTGTGCAAATTTTCGTCATTGTATGACGTCGGAAAATGAGCTAAATTAACGTTGCAAGATTTGAGGACACCACGAACCTTTGTGAACTATAGAAAAGAATGTAGAAAGGGAGAGAGAAAGCGGAAACGCTCTCACCTCATATTTGAAAGGTCCTGGTATAAAATCTCTGTGACGACCCTAATGACTAATGTTCTTCGTGGGAGACCAAAGGTTTATAATATGACGGGCTGTCTTGAGATGATACGGAAATCAAAGTTTAGAAGGAGACACAACCTGGTCCATATTGATAAAAAAAAAAATGAAGGAAGGAAGATCCTGAATCATCCCTGCAAATTAAAAATTATCAAGTAATGTAGTGCGGAGGAAAGGTGTACATGTACACATTTTGTCAGACTTTTAGTTACATTACATTACTTACTCGTTCTACATTACGTTACTTACTCCTACATTACGTTTTTCATTACATTACTTACTCCTACACATTTCACCCGATTACTGATCTTATTTCCAAACCGACAAATGTTGATAGTTCATTTCTGAGAAAATCGTTTCTCGGTGCACAGATAAGAACATTTTTCTTAGTTTTAATAAACCGTTTTATTTTAAAAGTGTGGTACCAAATACAACTCACAAGACGCTCAGATTCCAGAGATTGTTTCCAAATATCTGTCAGTCCACACACACACATTTCTTGCTTTGTGTATCTGCTTGCCTCGATCCCCCCCCCCCTCTTCATATTAACAACTTCTTATTATAAGATTCTGGACGCTACCTTCCCCATTCTTTCCCGGAAAAGTGCTTGCCAAGGTACATCACGCTTCAGACTTAGACCACAGCTGAACATTGAAAAATTAAATAAATAAAACAGAAAATAGCTTCCCTCGCTTGTTGGAAAGTCACAGAAGTTATTGAACTGATATTGTTTGAAAACTTCTTCCGCGACAGATGTTTATTCGTTGAAAGCAATTGGTGTGTATAACGGAACTTTGTATCCATGATCGACTGTTCGTTTGCCCCTAATCAATATGCTGCTCTCGAACTGTTCGTTTTCAATTCGCTAATCAATTGTTTATCACGTTGATTAACATCTACATGTTGAACGTTTCGTTCGTTCGACTGGAGGGGCCTCTCCGTGATTTAAGCACGTGCTATCGTGACTTCTATATTTGCATTGTACGTGATGCTTGTGACATATTTAAGCTATCCTTTAGGCTACGCAGAGAAGTTATTGCTTCCGTAAAATATGTCGTCCAGTGGTTAACAATTTAATTCTAACCAACTTACTAATTTTAAAATGTATGAATTTCGTTCCAAATATGTGTCCTTTCTTTGTGTTTATTTTGGTAACTTAGTACGTGGTTCGTGGTTAGGAGACTACTTGAACACAAGCTGCAAGTCTCGTGCTTAGAAGCCGACAGTCTATTTCAAGATGCTAAAACATTGCAGACGAAAAAGACACTTATTGTCCACTTTAAATGTATTTTTTCCACTCTTCAAATGAGTCAGTTTTTATATCTTCGTGTTTACTTGTAGGCTTCAGCAGCTGAAGACTTATATCAGCGCTATGTCCGTCTGTCTGTCGATAACTTCCAACGTAGCAACTACTAAGGCTATGAAGGTGGTTGAGATGTCGTTGGAAAGGTCTAAAAAAGACGTGGTCAAAACCGCATAGATCATGTCAGTCTGTTCGCCTGTCAGTCGTCGACTAATATCACCTCAGGAACTACTAGGGCTAGGAAGGTGTTTGAGGTGTCATTCGAAAGCTGTCGACGAAACATTTCCAAGGATACATAGATCATCCAAATCGCAGGCTCGCTGCTCAAGTCTGGTGGTAGCGCGTGTGCACAGTCCCTCGACTGCACAAAGTCTCGCTTGTTACACTTCCAGTCACTAGATACCGTAAACATTTTTTGTACATTTTCCTAACACAAGTCAGAGTGCATCAGTGAGCTGTTTTGATACTCTGAAAAAGAAGGAAAACAAAGTAAGCGGGAGGATGAACTGAGCTGCGAATAACACAGTAAACGTCATTTTACTTAGTCCAGACAATAGGGAGCAAAAAGTTAGTGTTGATTGCATTAAGTAAGGTAGTTTTAAAAACTTGCTAAAAGTGTACATTAAGATGACACAAAAAACATACTAAGTTTGAAACATCGTCAGGAAAAAGATGAAATATATATATATATGCCTGTACGTTCCCATCGAAAAGAACTTTCATAAATCCCATCTTTTTTTTTCGAGCAGAGATTTTTCATCTTTTAGACGATGAAATTTCACTCTAAAATAGTGGTCCCTCTTTCCGCTCTCGAAAGATAAAATGTTCCGCCCAAATCGAGCGGAATTCCGCTCTTTGAATTTAGTGTGCACCTTTTATAAACTGTTTTCTGGAATTCTCTTTCCAGCTGATGGGGCAGAAAAAAATGAATGAAAGAAATGTAAACTAAATTCATATCGATATGGCAATATAATCAGGAACA
>JAGDQP010037242.1:0-18708 GCA_022664845.1 Lepisma saccharinum | reverse complement strand
TATATATATATATATATATATATATATATATATATATATATATATACGCATTTTAGGAAATTCTGTCAATTTCTGTCAATACTGAAAAGAGACATTCGTCCAGTTTATCGGGAATAAATGTTTAGAAGAGGAAGAGGATATAACTACAGGACGTGGATCAGTATATTATTGCTATCTTTTCACTACAATAATACTTTTGTAGAAATGTGCAGAATGTATAAAGTCAATTTGAACATATATTTTGTGTATAGGTCTGAGTAATATGAGATTTGACTTTTGGTTTCAAAAGCAAAGTAGAAGTTTGACTTTTCGATATATGGAGTAAGTCCCAGCATACAATACTGGATAGATTTATAAAGGGTGGAACAAGTAAGACTTATGTGTTGACTCCAGAAGCCAAGGGATACAAGTGAGAGATGACGAACAGAAAGAAGTAAGATATATTTTTTTTAAATATAACCCGAAATACATGTGACACAAAACTGTCATATTTTATGCAAAGAAATCTTGGACCTTAACATATGTCGGGTTCTAGCATACAAAAATTGCCTTGAACGTTTTTATTCGTTAATGTCACTTGTATCCCTTGGCTTCAGAGTCGACAATTCGACATAAAGAATTCTAACTGAATTTTAACTGATATAGATGCTTTGTAGTTGCGCAAAAGACGCAACCATCTTGTTTCTCATTCCCTCAATGCAACAAACTATGCATATAATTTCGTTGTTATTTTCTCACTGGAAGATAAATAAAGTATTTTGTGTTCTCTCTTATTTTTGTAGAAATTAACTTATTCCTTCCCTATATTTAATAGAAACATGATCTCTGTTTAAAAATTCATAAACTTAGCGTATACCCTGTGAAAATTCTGGAACTACACCACTGCATGCCCGGACGACATTTCGTAGAATTGTTACCTTAGACATGTGTATTGTCAATACAACTTCGAAACCTCCACATGCATGCAAACTACGAACTTGAGTAATTGGTTAATGAGTCGGCTTGTTGAGTGAAAGTACTCGGGTTCAAATCTCGCGAATATTTGTTTTCTTTCAAAACATATTTCAATCTCTTCATATTTTTTTATTAATAATTGCTTTCTTACATTTTCCGTAGATTGGTGACCGTGACCATGGGTTAGGGTACATTAGGTACGGTCAGGTTTGGTTATGTATCTTTTATACTTTCGTTTCATTCTTTCAAAATACATTTCTATCTGTGTGTGCGAACCTGACCTTACTTAACCTCCGCTAACCCATGGTCACTAAAAGGCAAAAAAACAAATATTAATAATAAATATCAACACATTTTGAGCAAATGGATACTGGATTTGGAAGGGATTCACAAAAGCTGTGGTAAGTGAAAAATTTAACGCAAATTCTACAACTCCCCTAAGTTTGTAAAGTATACTCAAATTCACAGAAGTCAGATAAGCCAAACGTACAGAAACCCATTGTGCGAATTAACAGGGGGATGAGGGGGAATTTACCTCTGGAAGTCTGCATGTGGGAACACGTATAATGCATTCTATTCATTTTATCACGTTATATTCATATCAACAACATATTATCCTATCCCCCCTTCTAAAAATACACTAATTCACACATTGTGGCAACCTTAAAGAGTTTTTCCATATTTTGTCCTCAATTGTTTTAACAAGGTTAATGAAATCCACTTTCCCTTATTTATAATTATTTTCAACACTTCACCAAGGTCCAACTAGCATTACCAATCTTCACTGAGGATAAAAATATAACGTTCGATTATCAAATTTCACTTAATTTACCTATTTTTGCCCTCTTAATAACTATCTGTTGGCAGCGTCAATCTGTGATAAGTTAACTAAATATTCTCTTTTTGGCTTTACCCGCCAAACTACATAGTATTGGGTTGGTGTCAATGAAATGTACGCACCAGGTGCGGTTTTTCCAAAGGCCAAAAAAATATTAAAACTACATTACCTGGTTAAACTATTGCCTTCGCTCAGCTAACGATTAGATTCAGTGGCGAAAGAAGTCTGGAGTCTGCGATGCGAAACAAATCCTCAACTACATGTTGTATTGCCCGATCATTAGGGCAGATCTTTCCTGTTAAGAAGTGATCGAGATGCCGGAAGAGGTGGTAGTCAGTGGGAAAGAGATCGCGGGAATACTTCGGGTGAGGGGTTTCATACTACAAACCATGCAGAGCTTGGCACTGGATTCTTGCGGACAAGTTGCAGAGATCAACACTGTAACGATGTGGAGTGATGGTTTCACCTCGCCTGAGAAAGACATATGGATCACTGCCACTATAGACTATCACACCAGCAACAACAGCTTCAGTGGGTGGAAAGGTGGTTTATGACACCGTCCTAGACGTTGCTCATGATCCACTGGCCGTTTACGGTTCTCATAAGAGATCCATTTTTCATTGGAAGTGACAATCCGATGCAAGAAATTAACGCTTATTCATTACGCTAATAGAACTGCCTTCAGACGGCGCTTTTTGTTGCCGGTGTCAAATTGTCAACTCATGTGTCAATCATGAGTTAAACTTTTTCATCTTACCGATAGTACGGAGTCCCCGAATGACACTGCTATAGTATATGCCTAACTGCTATGGCACGAATAGTTTTTTCCGAGGGTACGCTTCCACCGTATGCCTGAGCAGCTTATCCAGACATAATGTTGGAAGAAGCTTACGGTGCTCATTTTGCAATGTTGTGTCACCGGAATGAAATTTGACATTCCGAAACGCGAATGCTGCGTTCATTCGCCATTTCTGTTCCAAATGCACTGTTAATATTTTTTTGTGAGTTGCTGTGCTAAATACCCCAGTTTGAATTCAGAAAGAAAAATCACTCGCAATTTTGTGTTCTGCATGCTGCACTTTCATACGATCCTATTCAATAACACATTGCCTTCTGACTGTCTGGGTACCAGAGGTTGTTTTCTGGACGTATACAGAGTTTGTGACGTTAGACGCGTAACTTCAGTCAACTCAAGTGTTCCGTTGCTGAGGTGTGTTTCCCATAAGGCGTCAAAGCAGTGATTTCATTCGCATCAACACAATAAATTTCACAGTTCTTCTCTGTCACCTCTCAGAGCATAACAGTTTCCGTCAGTGTGCGCTCGTATGCACATATTATATAAAAATAGACAAATGAAAGAAATTGACGTAAACGCAAGCGAACAAAATAATAATTTGTAAACTGAAACAAATCTTTCAGTAACCTTCCATCTAGAAGTCCCTTGGTTATTTAAGTCAAGATTATTGATTAGTTTATTATTAAGATGATTATTAGTCCATTCACGCAGTACGAGAAAACACTATTTATGCCATAATATAAAATGTGAGATTTTGTTAACTGTATATATCACAGATATTTATTTGAATATTACTCCACTCACTATTATTGCAAAAGACATCAAGATCACTCACTCTGGGGTTTTATGTTTGCTTTGTAAAAATGGTTATTTAAACAGGGTCCGCGCCTGAAACAAGCCCAGTTTAGGAAGCATGCAGAGAGGTGACCAAAATATTTAGTAATAAATGGAGAATAAATATTTATGTGTTTTGGAAGCTTTGAAACGATAGTACTTTTTTCTTCCCGTAAGGAACAAAACATTATATCTCAATAATCATGTGAGAGAACAGGAAAACTAATAATTTAACCTTGTAGACGTCTTAGTATATAGGGATGCGCATAGACTTTTCTACACACAGCGTTCACAGTGTAGACTTTTCCGTGTGATAAATTATCTTGCAGTAATAAACATAAATACTTGATTATTGTTTGGAACGATATTGGTGTAAAGTTTATCCGTAATGTGGTAAGGTTTCACAATCGGTACAGCTACGAATATTCTTAGAAACAAAAAGGATTCCTTGGGATTTTAGGCAGTTTTCGAGACCATTTGAAATGTCATTAAACAAAAAATAGTTCCAGTCAAGAATTTCGTTCTGCTGCAGTTCATTTGTTATGGCAACTAAAGATAATATGTTTGTATGCATAACACTGTTTCCGTATGAGTAGATAGAAGATATATTAACATAAAGTGCTACCTGAAAATTTAAATTTAATAATATGCATGTTGTAGTCAACAGCTTCGAATGTGTTAATATAGTACACGAGTACAAGAATTGTAATTTGACTGTGTCCCATAGTTAACACATCAGGGTAATATCTTTCGTTATGCACATCGTAATATGAATCTGATCAGTTAACCTGATGTGGCTTAGAAAGCACTTGCAAAACCTTGTCAGATGGCAGTCATTAAGTTTAAACTCAGAACATTCCGAATACTACGAAACCAACAAACCAAATGAAACCAACGAACGGTATTGCCGGTCGCAGGATGTGTAATACAATAAATAAGCATATAGAGGAATGTTGGATGTTACAGCCTTACAGGACTCAAAGAAGAAAATTCAGGGGATCATTATGTAGATGAAAACAAAGAAGCTTCCTTTTAAGAAATGTCTTGGTTCATAATTTCACAGATAGAGACGTCCAACTCAGTATCCTCAGAAAAATCTCAGGAAATAATTATTTAAGATGTGCTAGCTTCCAAAATGGCAATGTACCAAGGTACAGTACACTCAAAAATATTTAGTAGACATAACGATATTTTGGTCAACGGGACCATAAAATGTGGTTATTTTGGAACCAATATTTTTATGGTTGAATTTACAAAACTTTGATTGTTAGCGGAAAGTCCGATAGTACCGGACGTCTTACAGTACCGTACAACGCCATTTCTCGCTTCTGTCACTAGGTGTCTGCAGTTCATAGGCCTCAGTGGAAGGGGCATTAGTCATTGCGTGACATAGTTAGGGCGCGACTTCCTTTGTGTACTAATGTCAGAACAGTGAACTGTTGCGTATATTTTAACGAAAGTTGGTTCTCGAAAGCTATTTGCAAGTTGAGATTTCTGCTTTTCGAAGTATGTGGTTGGTTTAGTTTATACATATATTTGTTCTGTATTCTATCAGGCCTTTATAACTGATTAAACTTTTACGATACTTACAGTAAGTACAGAGCATTTAAGACTCTTGTTACCACGTAACAGTCGTACAGTACCGGACAGTGAATATTCTTAAAACTGGCGTTCGCTTTGGCTAATCATTTAAAGCTTGCTCACAAATTTGCCTCGAATCTTTTTATGAAGATTGTGCGCAATGTCTTCGATGTAAAGGATGTACACATGCGAAATACACAGACGACGAAACAATATTATATTTTACATGTGGACATTGTAAAAATAGTGGTGAATTGTAGATTCCAGATTTTAAATGAACTTTCGACGGAATTTCAACGTTAGATAAGTCTAGATGTATGCGCACGTGCGCGAGTGTGTATGTGTGTCGTGTATATATGTGTGTGTGTATGTTTGTAGGTGTGTGGGTTTGTCTCTTCTACAGACTGATAAATATGGTTATAAATTGTGTGTTCGGTACTGGAAGACTTTTTTTTCATTTTCTCGAAGTTTCACTGTTTCTTACTTTTTATGATATATTTTACTTTGTATGAGATATTGAAGAAACTACCATGTGTGCTCAGTAAAAGGTACTTGAAATGTGATGTGGTAGAATTTGGTCTTATTTCCTTCAATAACTTTTAGGTAATAGTAGAAAAACCTAAAGTGTCCGGTACTACCGGACTTTCTCTTAAGTGTGTTTTGTTAATTTAACAATAATTGTGTGATTGCTCGCAACAGCTTACCATACGCTAACTAACAATAATTTATTGCTGAATTTACAATAAATCAACCCGAAATGTAGTAGCTTCATCTATTGGTATTTAACATTTTACAACATTTTGCAGTGACAGCATTTTCACCATTCATCAATAAAACAAAATTCCACTGGGAAACTTTAAGTTCTCGCCTCGCAAGTAGGTTTGAAGTTTCAACTAGTGTTCGGCCCTTAAAAGAGTAAAGGGTTAACCAAGTCGCTCGTTTTCTACTTCTAAGAAAGTCTCACACTAGTAAATGCAAGAATAAATATTCATATGCCATTGTTTCCAAAAATCCTTTAAGCATTTCTTTAATCATATGTCAGTATATAAAAACAATAATCCTTCATTTAATTCCAAAAAGTATAGCCCGATTGTATAAATACGCCTCCGGTGTCTACGAGCTTCCTTGGTAAAAATGATGCTGTCATCTGTTGACCACAAATATATCAACAGAAAATAAACAGTTACAAAAGTGTAATATAAAAATGCGTAAATATCTTCACATGTTTAAATATTAATGTTGTAATATTGATCATCATCAAAAGTATCCTCACGAACTCCTTCAAAAGGTCAAGACCCTTGTGTTTGCAGTAACTTTGCATTTTTTATGTTACTATGGCGATAAATACGGCGTCATCATTTCCTTTGTCCATCCCGTAACACTAAATATGGTAACCGTGTACGCATGTACAACAAATTAATGTGTGAATAAGGTTAAATCAACAATAACTTATGGTTAGTTCCGCCCTAACAAATTAGTATTGTTAATAATATGGTTGAAAATTTGGTAAATTTAACAATACTCAATTAACAATGCTGAATCAACATTTATTGTAACTGCTGACACGTCACACATCGTAAATATGACCATATGTTTCGTTACGACAACGATAATTCTTGCAAAATCGCTTAACAATACTCGTATTGTCCCTGGTACCCCAGTACTTTTTAGAGTGTAAAGTCTCGCTTATCCGACACAAACGGGCCGATTGATGCGGCAGAACGTCGGATAAGCGAAAATGTAGGATAATAAGGAGGTGTTAAGAAAAAGTCTATTAAACGTCAAACTATGTTGTAATTTTACAGATTATGAACCTAGTAATCATGTTATATAATAAACCAGGAAACATTAACTGAAAGATTAACAATTCCCTTATCAGTTATTTCATACTGATCATCATTCTTCATTCACTGAATGACAGACACATTGGTCATAGTGCAGACTTGCGCCCCACGTGGTAGAGTCGGGAGCAACAAAAAATTAGAGTACATTGACAACTTGCAGTTCTTGTTACCGATTGATGCCTTTCATGGGAGAAGGTATTTCGGATAATTTGGAATGTCGGATAAGCGAAAGTCGGATAAACGAGACTCTACTGTATACAAAAAGATCTACCAAAATGTACAAAAATTGTACGAAAAGTGGTATTTGGGTAAAGTTTATGTTTAGAGGCGCATTTTAGAAAGGATTACATAGAGAAGCAATGCTCTCGATGCAATTGACACTAACTTTCATCAGGTACTTCCTTTTAAATAAGTTTAATATAGTCTTCTGATGTGAAACATGCACTAATCAAATTTAATTATCGAGTCAACCCCCTCTTCTAGCAGCTAAAGAAAAAACAATTTCCATGTTTTAAAAGATCCCAATGCTAAGTTATGTGGTTTCCTTTCATCTACACGATAAATGTTCTTATACTTGGTAAGATTTAATATCTTCACTGGTTAGTTTGCAGAAACATGTGGAGAGAATTTTTCACATCAAAGTTTATTGAACGTAAATTACAACACCTCGAAAAAGGGAGTAATTACATGTTATTGCATAAAACATGCGATATTTTTGCAAACCTTGATCTTAATTATAAACGTCTTAATAAACTTATCTCATGCATATTAAATAACACGTGTTTGAAAGTGTAATAAAGAATTTAGCCTTTGCTGAGCGGTGAATGTCTACACGAGAGAACAATAAAAAGTTTTCAAATTCGTATTTCCGTGTCATCATTGTATGTACATGAAGTAAAGGCCACAATATTTCACATCATATAAATATGTTGACAAACATTATCCTAGCTATCATTTCCCAATTGGAAAGAAGAGTATCTAATACTATAGAAATCAAAATGAAATTCGTAAGTAGTATTTAATTAAATACAGTGTGTTAATTGTGGCGTACCTTTGTACTGGGAAATGACATTTTCAAACCGAAGTCAATACTCAGTACTCTCTTGTCATTTCAGATTTTTAATAGTTAGTAGGAGACTATAAGTAAATACAATTTTCATTACGGATCATATACTATAATGATTCTTTTTACTGTGATTACGGATGACTTCAATAACGAAATTCGAACAATAGTGCGTTAAATGCGAATTCTTGTAACTTTATTTTTGCTGTTTGCTAAGTTCTACCAAAACTTATTGGAATCAATCTAAAAAGAGCTGAGAAATACAAAAACAATACACGGTAATAAAAAAATGACACTAGATGTTGCCCAGTATTCAGTATCTGCTTTATTCAATGCTTTTAACATTTCAATTACATTACAATGTGTTTCGTATTAGTAGCCTTCAAATATCAAAGATAGATTCTTGCTTAGCTTGTAATAATTTAACAATGTTATATTACCAGGTTTGATTGTCATGGACACACTCCTGAGACGATTTGAATCGTTACCATAAAATTACTGATAGGTACTACTTGTGCTAAAAGAAAGCCAAACCATCGTAAGTTTGAGTTCTAGTTATGGATACCAGACAACTTTTCTCAAGCTGATAAACATCCTCATCCTTTAGGTTCTTCACGATTTTGAAATAATACGTTTAATATTGAGAGTAAAGTGAGCATTTCGTTAAAGTTATGAATACATTTATCAGATTAAAAATCACAATTACGGAGTGGCACCGATATTTCTCAATATTACGAGATCATAGTTTTGATTATTACTCATATATGCAATACTAATCTTTATTATAATTGTATATTTTGTGTTTTAATAGGTTTGCAAAACTATCCTTGCACTTGTGGCTATTGCAAGTGTTCAAGCAGGTGGCGTTATCACTACCGGTGGCATCATTCCAGGCATTGTTTCAGGTGTAAGGATTTCATCCCCTGCTACTGCAGTCTCTTCAGCATACACTGTTAACGCCTCACCAGTGATTGGTACCCGTATTACTTCACCAGTTGTTGTTGGATCTCCCGTGGTGTCCTCTACTGTTCATGGAGCTAGGATTGGATCTGCTGTGCTAACTTCTCCTCTCTCACTCGGAGTAGTTTCCTCACCAGTTGTCTCCTCCACTGTTCTTGGAACAGGAATTGGATCCGCTGTTGTAGCTGGTCGTCAGTTGGTAGGAGCAATTTCCGCACCAGCTGTGTCTACGACTGTTCATGGACCAAGGATTGGATCCACTGTGGTAGCTTCTCCTCTCTCAGTCGGAGTAGTTTCCTCACCAGTTGTGTCCTCCACCGTTCATGGAGCTGGAATTGGATCTGCAACTTTGGTTTCTCCTCTGTCAGTGGGAGTAGTTTCTTCACCTGTTGTTGTTGGTGCAGGTGGCACTGTTATCAAAGGATAATTTATTATTAAGTTAATATTTTGATCAACTGGCTAGTTCTAAATATCAAACTTAATTTCAGGAATTCTGTCGAAATTCAATTGATCAAAATCTTCACGATTTTGAAATTTTCTTTTCAAAAAATAAACTATTAATTTCAGTTTAAATGTGTTTTTCTTTATTTTAATTCAACTTCACATCTTTTTGTACAATTGTCATATGAATATTTCTTTCTTGTACTTCCCGCTCTGCAAAATTGTTTAAAGTAAATGTTTGATCGATTGTTAATGCTACATATTCAAGAGTAAGGCGCTAACAAATTTATAGAAATCTTATCAAAAATTGAACGAGAACTGCGAAAGAAATTTCAAAATTAACATAAAACATTTTTTTTAAAAGGCTCCTTTAAAATGGTTAGATCATTTTTAATTTCATTCTCGCTATCCTTTAGCGTCTCAACTACAGCACGCCGCAAAAATTGATCTCAAATTTGATTCCAATGGCCTCGAGCTTACAATTCCTCTTTATTTAGTCAATTTTAGGTTCCCTGATTAGGACCTTAAATTCCCGTTTTGTTAGGTCCATTAGTCTTCAACTTTGAACTCGGGAACTACTAGGGGTACAAATATAGTTGACGTGTCGTTAGTAATGTCTTAACTAGAGTAATTCAGAGTCACCGGAACAGTATTAAACAGGCACCGCAATTTCAGTGTTTCAACGCAGTTAAAAATTTAATTTTCAATTTGCTATAATAACGTTAGTCATCAAATTTGGCATAAACATTCAACAGAATAAGAAAATAATATTGGCGTTCCGTCCTTAATCACCCAGTTATCAGTGTTATCAATCTATTTTATGGAAATCAATGTTTGAGTGTTTGAGAAGCTATCAAGAAACAGGAGGTATTGCAATTATTAGTAGAATCGCAGCGTTAACTTCTTTTTTTTTTCTTCAAAATTTAGAGTAGTGCTCTAATAAAAGCAGATAAGACAAACTGCTTTGAAATTTAGCTTCAATGACTTAAAATTATTTAGCCGATTTTTAATGTGGTGAGTCTGAAACTGGCAAATCCTTTCCGTGTGATTAGCTTTCTTGATTTTAAGATTTCATGCTAGTGCCTCAAGGAGAGTAAATATAGAAACTCCTATTTAAGATTTTATTTCAAGCAACGCAATTTAGCTGATTATTTAAAATTTTGTTTATCCAAAACAGGCAGATACTTTCCATTGTGATTATATTTATTTTAAACCAGCGAGATAGATCTTGATTTATCTGATCGACTTTAATCTCCAGACGCTGCCAATACAGGTCGTGGCATTTCACAATATTTGTGTTTTATGTGTACTCTTGCGAAATTGACTACAGAACCCTCGGATTCCTATTGTTTAGTTCTGCTTCATTTCCTCAAAATGTGTTCGATCACAAAGGTGTACAACTTGCTAGAACAATCTTTTTCCTGTTATTTTGTACTATATGTACTTTAAGACAGCATCTTCTGGATTCCGTAAGCCATATAGTAACTAAGTAAGTATATCTATTAATCTCTAAAAAAATGTTATTTTTAACTGAGATGATGGACCACGAATGGTCAGACCATAATTCAGTTCTCAAAATGTTTGGGGCTGCTCTAAGTTTAAACCAAATAATATAATTTCTTGCTTAAAATTTCAAATAGCTTTTCCAGTCTCCCGTTATACATTAGCTATGTCAACCACTTGACTTCATGCTTTTACATATAATAAATCGTAGATGATTAAGTATGTCAAGCCAAGCATATTTTACCTTCCAATACCATACTACATGTTCATATCATATGTCTTGTTATGCATATTGAGTACACTCAATTAAGAGCATACTATCCCAAATTGAGCTTATGTTATGTTCTTCATAAATGGAGCAAGGAGGAGCTTCCAAAGGAATGGAAAACCTCAATAATAGTTCCGATTTACACAAAAGGCGATAAATCCGACTGTAATAATTAAAGCGGAATCTCGTTACTTCCAACCTGTTACAAGGTATTAAATAATATTCTGTTAACACGCCTAAGTGTATACGTAGATGAAATAATTGGAGATCACCAATGTGGATTTAGAAGAAATATATCCACGTTAGACCGGATTTTCCCCTTGAGACAAATTTTGGAGAAGAATTGGGAATACAATGGGATGGTTTATCAGCTATTCATTGATTTTAAGAAAGCATATGATTCTATCAAAAGGAAAATGTTATACAATATCCTGACACGATTTGGAATTCCGAAACGATTGGTTCATCCAGTGAAGTTGTGTCTCAGCGACCCCATAAGCAGAGTACGGATAGGTAATATGTCAGATAGTTTCAAGATTCGCAACGGATTGAAACAAGGCGATGATGCCTTGTCAGCACTACTGTTTAACTTTGCGTTAGAATATGCGAATTTTAAAATTAAGAGGGACAAAAAGGGACTATCATTGAATGGTTTGAATCAACTGTTTGTATACGCGGATGATGTAGATTTAATAGGGGACGATATAGATGCACTACAAAGCAACACCGATGTCTTAGTAGAAGCGTGCGATGAGATAGGTCTACAGGTAAACATAGATAAAACAAAATACATAATAACAAGCCGAAACACAGGGAATGAAGGAAATAAAAAACATGAGAATTAGGGATGATTTCATAGAGAAAGTAAACAAATTTAAATACTTTGGGAGCATACGTAACAAGCAAAAACGAGGTCACGGAAGAAATAAAAAGTCGCTTAGTATCGGCGAACGCATGTTTCCATTCAGTCCAAAAACTTCTAATATCGCGATTAATATCAAGGAAATTGAAATTGAAAATATACAGAACTGTTAATCTGCTTGTAATACTTTACGGTTGCGAAAGTTGAAGTACGACCCTAGCAGATGAATATAAATTACGTGTGTTTGAAAATAAGGTTTTGAGAAAGATATACGGGCCGAAAAGGGACAAGATGACTGGAGAGTGGAGGAGATTGCATAATGAAGAACTCCACGGACTATACGATTCACTAAATGTTGTAAAAATAATGAAATCGCGGCGACTAAGGTGAGCAGGCCATGTAGATCGGATGGGGGGGAAATGAAGATTATATTCTATCCTGGTTGGGAGTCTGGATGGAAGGAGACCACTGAGAAGACCGAGACGTCGTTGGGAGGACAATATTAGAAGAGATCTTGGAGAAGTAGGTGTTCGCGATGAAAACTGGCTTGATATTGCCCAGGATAGAATCGAACGTTTGTTACTATTGCGATGATCTTTCGAGTTCCATAAGTCGTAGAGTTAGTTAGTTAGTTAATAGTAAATTTTAAACTTAACAAATATTTATTGCAGTATTAATATATTACAGCTGGCTCGTATTACGACCATTCATAGGATTTGATCGATTAGTATGTTAAGCGGTATAATACTAGGAATATATTTACTTTTATGATGCGAAACCATGGCCAGTTGTATCATTTTTCATAAAATTTTGCAAAAAAAAAAAACTTTACTTACAGGCATATTTCTTTAGGATTTTCTAAATTAGTTTATAGTGTTTTAACATCCACTAAAACTAAAATAAAAGCTGATCTTTAAAATATGTGAGCGTCTACATCATATTATGTATTCCAACAGAGCCTTCGTGAAAATACACTTGGCCTAGGGAAGAAAGCTGAACATCAAAATTGCTAGCTAGCTATCAATTTTGCAATGTATCCGTTTCCAAAAGGTCTATGTCAAGAACAATATATCGGATAGTAGAACAGGATGTTTTCCGTTTAAAATATCTTAAATAAAACTGAACACGAGTCTAGATGTTATGAAAATGTATGTGACTAGACCAACGAACAATAACTCAAACTACACTTATTTCCTGAAAATTCAGAAATTGTGAGGATAGTCACAATATGTAGTATCAAATATATAAAGTAGAAGGGGTTGGTTAGATGACGTGCGATCTTAAACGCTGATCGCATACATACATACATCGTATCGTGCATACATATGTAACAGCCGCTATTATAGGATAAAAGTACGGGAGATCCTATTTAAACGTTAATTAATTTCTTCTACTAGCTATAAAAGAAACGAAACCAGTTGTAGGTGTATTATATGATCTTAAGAAGACATTTGATCTTTTAACTCACCAAATTCTTTACTTACAAGTTGGATCACTTTTTCACTGGATAAAATTAGTGTATTTAGTTAAATCACAAAATGTTCCACGGGTTGCTAAAGAAGACACTAAAGGACCGTGAGAAGAATATAAGAATTGAGGCATTAAGTGATAGAAGGAGCTTATCCGCAAAGTCAATAAAATCGTAGTTACTATTTACTTTCATTCGTCTGTCTGGCCTCTGTCTGCAATTTGATTATAACTATTTGTTGACGGATGGGCCCAGGAGACTCCACGGTCTATCCGATACCAAATAGTGATAATCAAATTGCAGACAGAGGCCATGGAGTCTCTTGGGCCCATCCGCGAATAAAAGTAAATAGTAATCACGACTTTATTGACTTTGTGGTTTAGCTTCCTTTATCACTTAACGCCTCAATTCTGATACAGAGTAGACAGCAGCATAGAGTTACGCTATCTGGCGTCACGACTACGGAATTCGGACAAATACAAGAAACGAATGGAAGTAGTACTGTTCAAGTACTTTATGTAAAGGGGTAATTTTCAGTGTATTTCTATGTTTCCGGACACAAAAAAGAAGCCGAGTCTACGGAAGTGTGCAGAGAGATAGTTAAAATATAAGGTTAAAATATAAAACAATGAATGTGCTCTGAACGCTTTGAAACCGTAACAGATATTTTTTCTTGAAACAGACTCTATATTAATAATTGACTGGTGAGAGAACCAGGGCGCGAAGAAAAAGGATAATTAAGTGGAACTGGTGAGTATTTTGTAGTCGTCTGGCTGAATAAAGATATGCATAGGGTTTACAATATGTAGCAGCACTAAACATAGGTCTTTCAATATATTGTGGAAAGCTATACACACCCAGGTACAGAGTTTATTCGCAAGAGTAGCAAGATTTCATTATCGATCGCCTACGAATAATCTGAAAAACAATTAGGATTCTTCAGGATTCATGGATTAATATGCTTTTGTACTAGCCACGAAGTACTCTAAATTCTGGTTCACCTTATCTATTGCTTGATGTAAATGCGCGATTGCTATTGACTACGAGACTTTCAAGCTATCTGTGTAGCTAACTACAGTAATCAAGAGTTTTTGAAATATCGCCAAGATAAAATATTAACGCTAGGGCGCTTTGATTCTTATGGCAAGTAAAGAAAATATTTTCATATTTAACACGCTGTTTCCGTCCACGTAGGTCAGAACTAAGATAAACTAACGTAAACTAACATAATGTGCTGTCCGAAAAATGAAAAGTGATTTAAATCCGAATATGGCCCACCTTGATTCTTTTAACTAAGAGAGACTATTAATTCGTGCGAATTGACTGAACCATCAAGTTGGGAGACTATTTGGACAAATGAAAAAATGAATCTGCTTCCTAGAAATGACTAATAAAACTATAATAAATCGAAAACTAAAATGTTGCCAGTGGGCCATATTGGGAACATTGTGTTCCCAATATGACCCACTATAGAAAATGAGAGCGTATGGCAAAAGTGACGTGTAATCTTTCTGTATTACTCATATAGGCTGAGAGAGAGATATTACAAGCATGCATAATTTATATGACATTGCAAAACCAATAATATTGTATTAATACAAAATGCCAAAATTGGTGAAAAACAAGTTAATATACAAAGAAACAAAAATATGAATAAATGTGAAGTGTAACACAAACGAACAAATTTAGAACGTCACGTCTCATATGAGGGACAAAGAAATGTCCGTGATCTTTAGAGATAATTTTAACACACCCTTCATGAACGTATTTGCGCTTCGGCACGCAAAGATGCATGTCTGCAACCCTGTCTGCCTGACAAAGGTAACAAAACCAAGATTCACAAGACTTGGATCAACTCAGTGCCGGTTCTTTAGGACTATTAGAAGCAGCTGCTGAAATCCTGGTCGTTTTAAACGTGATGACACTTGCTTTGTTTCGGTTTTAATCTTCTTATTCTTTGTATTGAAACTGATAGCTTCCTTATTACCTGGCATTATCTTCGTTTTAATTACTAAACAGTATGATGATGAGTGTTCAGTACAAACATTTCAAATACCCAATTCTTTCATTTTAAACAGTTATGACTGCATTTTGCCAAATATGACGGTGGGCCATATTGTGCAGTATTGACATCCTTACTTTTCCTGGCGCCTGCTACTTACACAATGCAATATATTGCGTCACACACATTTTATGTTTACGTATGCTCACATAGCTACATTATGCATGCATATACTGATTAGGTTCTCAACAATAGATACTGAAACGAAACATTACTAATTTTTCTAAAATAACAGCAAAATATTTTCTGGTTCAATATGCCACTTCAACTGGAGCTGCTGCCGCTCACACCACTCGGAAACAAATGAAACGCTCAAAACTGCTTTCTGTTGTCATAAGGATATAATTTAGGGTGACATCTAGTAGCACTAACGGAAAGGTGTAGAGATCTGTATGTGGGTCATATTTAGGACCCGGGCCATAATCAGTACACTTACCTTATATGTTATAGTCAACAGTGGAATGTCTTGCTATAGTTCAGGAGCACGAGAATTGTAGTTTGTCTGTGATCCGTACCTAGGCGATTACTTTTGGTTATTTGGGTCATAATATCATGTACTATAGGGAGATCTATTAGCCTGGTGTTACAGGAAAAACTACTAGATAAACCTCAGTCAGATGCCCCACCGCTAGGTGTAAATAAAGGATATTCCGAATACGAAGCCAAGCATGCCTCTATTAACTTAGATATGGCTGCTCGCAGGATGTAGACTACAATAAACACACATATAGACAGATGTTGGATGTTACAGGACTCAGGAAAGAAACTTTAGAGGATCTAGTATCTTCAGAAATATCTCGGGAAGTAATTATTTAACATGTAGCAGCTGACAAAATGACAATGTGACATTAAAAAGATTGTCCAAAATATACAAAACGTATACCAGAAAGATGTATTTGAGCAAATTTCATGTTGAGGCGCGCATTTAAGAACGTCGTACTAACAGAAGCAATCCTTTCGATGCAATCAATGTTGTGCACTACACTTAAAATAAACAACCAAAAGCGAATACATTTTCCTGCTTAAAAACTCTGCAACAAAAGTTATTCGGAAATGAAGAAAAAATTTCTCAAAAATTGAACTTTGAGGATGGAGGATCTCAGAAACTAAAAAAAAAGTTTTATCAAAATTGAGAATATGTACTTATTAAAATTACACGTATTCAGAAAGTTAAAAGACTATAAAATCACGCTATAATAAGTTAGGATCATTGATCTAATTTCCGAACAGGCATGTTCTCATTTTCAATTAAATGAGAATGCTGATATCTCATTTTTTTTAAAAGTATTTCGTGTTGCACAGATAAGAACCTTTTTCTAAATTTTAAGAAACAATTTCTTACTGTCTAGAGAACAAGTAGCACTATGTCTCCTGTCGGAACCAAGTATACAACCGTTGCATTGCAAAATGGTAAAGTATAAGAAATTAGTGTTTGCAATATATTTACTATTATTGTCATATTCTTAGCGTCGGAAATAGGAGAAGAAAATTCCATTAAAACATAATAACTATGAAATACAGAATCACTATACAATTTTGTTATATATCCCCCAACGTCATCTCATAAACAATGAAGATTTATGTGCTAGAGCTGCTAATGTTTCAGAAGCTAATATCCATATTTCAAAGTATGAAATTAAAGATTCTTTTCATTGTTATCAATAACGTGTAAGTAGATGTCATTGCCTTCTTATGTTTTCTACTAGATTGTATTTCCAACAAAACTCAATCCACCGGGTGATTACTGTGGTGTTGAAGTACGGGAAGGAAAAAGAGATTGATAAAGCACTAATTTGCTGTGGCCTAGTTGGAGTAGGGAACAAAGCATGAGCTTGCTAATCGGATGGCCAAGGTTCGATTCTCGGCGTGTATCAAATTTTTATGCATTGCTGAAAATGTTTAGTATATTGTGCTCATTTTTTATAAAAAAAAATATTTAGCTCTACTTACAAAGAGTCACTGGCTTCTCAAAATATTTGAAAATGTTTTCCCCAAATTAAATAAATACTTTCTCGTATCATAACTCACTAGCTATGTTTTGAATAATTAAGTTTCACAATTTTGGGTATGTGTTTGATCACTTTTTAATATATTGTCTTCTAATGTTTTCAAAACTAACCCTAAATTCACTCAGTTTTTAAATCAACTTTCAACTTCACTTACAAGAAATTGAACTCACACATAAGAATAGTTTTGTCATTTATTTTATCACTAACACTTATTAGAATCAAATTTAGTCGGAGCTAGATTGAGAATTTTTTTCTAAAATTTGATTACGTTTTTTTTTTAGTTTTGATTAAGTGTATTAATAGCGTAGACAAGCACATTTATATGCTTTCCGCTGCTCAACTCAATCATAAATTTACTCAAATACTCTTCGTTAAGTCAGTCTTGCTGCGCGAAACATGTAATAAAAAAATTAGATTATCATGTCAATTCCGTTTGCCAGTAGCTAACGGAAAAGTACAATTTGCATTTTTCTACAGATCCCAATGCTAAGATATGCTGTCTTTAGTCTGCACGCTAGATGTATATGCTAGATATTTAGAGCGATCTAATATCTTCAACGGTTAACTTATAATAATATATAAGGCCAATTTATCAATGTTTACTCGAAAAAAACTCAAGAAATCGAGTAATTAAATTCTATTACATAAAACATGTGATATATTCCAAACCTTGATCTTAAATATAAACATTTCCATCAACTTTACCTATGAATATTAAATAACACGTCTTTGAAAATATAATAAGTTATTTAGCCTTGCTGTGCAGTGAATGTCCACGTGCGAGGACAATGAAAGTTTTATAAATTTCGTATTTCCGTGCCATCATCTTATTTACACCAAATAAAGGCCACAACATTTCACATCATATAAATATCTTGACAAACATTATTCTAGATATCACTTCTACATTAGAAACAAGAGTGTCTCATTCTACAGGAATCACAATGAAATTCGTAAGTAATCATTTACTGAAGACTGTTTATTGACTTGTAAGAAGACATTTTCAGAAAAAATTCAATATTAATTACTCTCTCTTTTCATATTAGAATTTTAATATTCGGTATAACTACGCTAAAAAAAATTGCTTCCTATGTACTGTCACGATCAGAAGTTCTGTTCTGTCCCTAAATTTTTTTGCAAATAACTTTGGAATATTTAGACCGACTTGAGTACAGTTTCTTGCAACTAAAAGAGACTGTAATGGGTTTTTGTTGTTGTTTTTTTT
>JAGDQP010037241.1:1911-18708 GCA_022664845.1 Lepisma saccharinum | reverse complement strand
ATGGCGGACGAAATATCCACTGTATTTGTAACGTTTGGTTTACAGAAGTGGCGGTGGTTCTCTTGTTTGTGGCGATTTTTAGAACTAAAGCAAAGGGACGAAACTTGCACAAGTCCTAAATTCCAGAAGTCCTAAATTGCAGAAGTCCTAAATTGCACAAGTCCTAAATTGCAGAAGTCCTAAATTCCAGAAGTCCTAAATTTCAGAAGTCCTAAATTGCAGAAGTCCTAAAAGACAAGAAGCCAGTTCACTGGAGTTTACAGAAGTCCTAAATTGCAGGAGTCCTAAATTGCAGAAGTCCTAAATTGCAGGAGTCCTAAATTGCAGAAGTCCTAAATTGCACAAGTCCTAAAGTTTAGGACTTGTGAAAGTTTTTTTAGGACTTCTGCAATTTAGGATTTCTGAAATTTAGGACTTATGGACGTTACCCGTTTTATTCACTTTGTGGAAAACCCTCACCTACATTTGTGAAGATAAATACTAGCCTATATCTGAAAAACTATTTGTTACACGCCGGAGTGGCTTTGCAGTCTTTTTCAGCGCTATTAGGTATGCTCAAGTTGATATTTTGAGTAATAAATGCCTGTTCAAACCAAAACTGCAGGAATCATTGCAGCGGCTGTCTCCCACTTGCTCCAAACTTTAACGCCATCTACCGGACAAACGCGGCCTTACATAGTCGCATTACTTTGCAGCCATTATCAGCATCGGGGCACGAATATATATACGAAGTCTTATTAAAAAATCCCCGTTCCAACCGAAATACTTCCCTTATAAGTACCAGATCAGAAATGACTTGCGACCAATTAGTTAAACACAAGAAAATCTCAGTCTTATCACTTCCTTCTTCAATAGGTTCTATTTGCTAACGCGTTGTTAAATCACTACCAAAACTAGCTGCTCCAACCATATATTTAACCATGGATTTCTTACCCCTTACTCTCGATGCAATCATTTCCGCTCTAGTAACTGGCACCTCGGCAGGCTTTATTAGCTTCGGGAGATGAATACAATTTTGACTTTCTCGAACGCGGCATATTTATCTGACAGTACACAATGATACACATATTCAAACATGTCAGGTCTGTCTGAAAAGTACCAAATATGGGTGAGGAAAATAAAACTAGATACATGATGAGTTTAAATTCCTTCAAAATATGACCCACACACTAAACCCAACGATCCTGTCATTGCTGGAATCATTTTTGGAACGCCTCTCTTGGAACTGATCTTAACGCTGCCGTCGCGTTGTGTATGATATTCTCTCGGATGTCGTAATGAGTTATTTCAGTGTCGATTTAACTTTTGGGAAAAGCCAGAAATCACAAGGAGTCTTATTGGAGACCAAGAAAGAATGACCTTCATTGCCAGAAAAGAATTGATCAAGGTCAACGAATAGATATTTTCCTGTTCCATGTGCCAGTTTTGTGAAGCCCACAGGTCTGGTCTCTTGCGACGAACTGCATCACGCAGAGCTCTTAGAACGTTTGTCCTTCTGGTACACATTCGTGATGCAACATGCTACTGCAGTCAAAGAGTACAATCAGCATCTGGAGGCAATGAATGATGATGACACTCTTTTCTTTGAACTGATTGTAAACGTGTTTCGCTTTACAGTACCGAATATATGATATGGACAGCCTAGGTTTGAAATCATTTCATTTATTCTTATTTTGAATGGCGGAGTTCAGGCATAACCTTTTCTTCCACTCAACCATTTAAACATTCTACATAAAATTTATATTATATAAATAATTAAACACTACAAAATGTATTATTAAACACTACAAAACAAACAAAAAATGGACACGAAAATTCACACTATAGCAACTACAATTAAAAATGAAGAAATATATAATATTACAATCATAATTTGATTACTAAAAGAGAGAAAAAATACTAACTAGAGAGTAAATAATAATAATAATAAAAATAATGATGATATACATAGTTTCGTGTTGATCTGTACACTCGTGTGTCTAGTGAGTCAGAGGAAATTGTGACTGGGATAAAAAGCAATTAAGTTTTCGTCTAAATGATAATACAGAACCTGAGTCCCTGATGTGTGCAGGGATTTCGTTCCAAGCTCTAGTAGTATACACAGTGAAAGATTTCGAGTATTACTCTGATTTATGATTTGGCACTGAGAGTACAGTGTTCTCTTTAGAGCGGGTGTTTGAAGAGTGAGTGTCACTGAGAAATTTGAACCTGGATGACAAGTATGACGATTTTTTCGTTGTGACTAATTTATAAAGTAAATTTAGAGCATGTTGACGGCGTCTCGTGCGAAGATCAAACCAGCCCAATTTATTATAATGGTGTGATAAATGGTCGAAGTACTTTGCGTTAAAGACGAAGCGGACACAGGCATTCTGGATGCGTTGTAAGCGTTTTGCTTGGTCCTCAGTAAGGTCCATGTAAGCAGCATCACAGTAACCCACTTGTGATATTACAAGGGATTGCACTAAAGTGGCTTTGATGGATTCGGGGAGAAAATTTTTTTAAGCGGCGAAGAGAATGTAATGCGCCATACGTTTTTCTGCAAAGGTTGTTCACATGTTCTGTCCAGGTTAAGTGTTTGTTTATATATAGACCAAGGTCGTTTACGCTTTCACTTAAGGGAACTATAACGCCATACATCGAGGCCAGTGATGTTTACGGTGTTAACGGAAGAAAGTATCTTCCGTGATCCGATCATAATGAATTTTGATTTCAATGGGTTAACTTCTAATCCATTTTCACGTGCCCAAGAACAGATGTTTCTAATATCTGACTTTAAGTACTGGAGTGAACTAAATATGCTCGATGGGTCGGACGAGATATAGCATTGAACGTCATCAGCATATAAGTGATATTTGATGGCTAGAATATTTTTAGGCAGGTCGTTTATATACAGAGAGAAAAGAAGCGGTCCTAAAATACTGCCTTGTGGGACACCACATGGAACAGGTATCCAGTTTGAATGTGTGTCGTTAGTGATAATTCTTTGCTTTCTATGTGAGAGATAGGATCTGAACCATGATAGGGCTAACGGTGAGAAGTTATAGAAATAAGAAAGTTTAGTAATCAGAATTTCATGGTCTATTGTTTGGAATGCAATAGACGGGATAGCAGGGTGATATGGCGATTATCCATAGCAGAACGAATATCATCTGTGATATTAACTAGGGTTGTGCACGTACTATAGTGAGACCTAAACCTGATTGGAAAGGGTTTAGAATGCTATTTTCTTCAAGAAATTGTGTTAATTGAGCGTGGACAATGTGTTCTAGAGCCTTGGAAAGCGCAGGAAGAATACTAATGGGACGAAGGTCCTCGGTCGCTATTGGGTTCGAAGTTTTAGGCAACGGACGAATGTGTGACATCTTCCAGACCGACGGAAATTCGCCATATGTGATCGAGCTATTGAAGATATGCACAATAACATCTATTACACTGGGAAGTGTTTTTTTTATAAGTAAAATGGATAGTTCATCGGCTCCAACGGCAGATGATTTAATTCTTTGTATTGCTTTTATTACATCCCGTTCAGTGACTTGGTGCATATTAAAATAATATTTTTGGGGTGTTGATGTTTGGATGGTCTGTAATGTTTTCATTTTATGTATAGTGTCTAGTTTGGGCGTGTAGCACAACTGTTCGTTAATAGTACTTAATGGTATTTGAGGTAAAATAACATTATTTTGTTTTAACACCGATTCCCAAAAGTTTAAGCTTATACCAAAGTTCTCTCGGTTGTGATGTGTAGTTGAGGAGCCCTTTGGCGAATTCAATTTTAGCTTTTCGAATTTCCTGATTATAGCGGTTTCTCAACTTACAGTACTCTACCTGCTTTTCTTGGGATCTGTTGAGGTCGTGTTTCACTGCTCTCCTATAGCTTCTGTACGCTGAATCCGGCAACGTCATTAGAGATAGAATATTATCGTTAATCCAGGGGTTGGAGGGCTTACGCACACGTTTGGTTTTCAATGGGGCGTGTTTATTGTACACATGGTGCACGAAAGAATTAAAGAGATCTACTTTTTGATCTACCGAAGGGGCACAGTAAATTAGATACCACGGAAATGAATTTACATCTGCAAATAAGGCGTTTTCATGTATATGTTTTATATCCCTTCGTTTTATTATTCGTGGTTCATATTTGCCAGGTTTCACAGAATACGTTAAATGTAATAAGTCATGTTTGCTTATGCCTGGCGCTGGAATTTGTCCTACATTCCTGACTTTTAACATATCTGATACTAGTATATGATCAATCCAGGATTCGCTTGTATCAGTTTTGTGAGTGGCTTCGAATGGACAGAACGAGAGATTTAAAGAATGTACAATGTTTTTAAAATTTAATACATTGCCTTTATTTGACAATAGATTGTAATTTACGTCTCCCATAATTATTAAATTATTAAAATGTGGGAGAAATTTGGAGATAGCGTCTTCAAAATTACTAACGTTTGTGTCTGGTGGCCGGTAGACACAGGCTAAACACACCTGTTTATATTGAATTGTAAGTTCGAGTATGAGGTACTCGGCAGAGGCAGAGTACATGTTTGGAGACCGGTCTAGTATTTTTACTCTGTCACTTCTCACGTAAACTGCGATCCCACCTCCCCCTTTGCCCTCACGATCATTTCTAAAGAGGGAATAGTTTTCCATGTTAACCAAGGAATCCTGGAGGGACGGTTTCAACCAACTTTCACAAATTCCAGCTACATGTACAGAAAGGGGGGAGAGAATAGCAGATACTTCGTGGAAATGTTTGAGAAGGCTCTGCGCATTGACATGTACCACGTGCATGTCATCCGGGTATTTTTCCAATTCATTTTTAAGAATATCGGCTGTCGACAAGCTGTTGGAAGTAGCGGTTGCAGAAGGGGGTGGGGCGGAGAAGACCTTAGCTTCCAATGGGTCTACGTGAGAGTTAGAGGAAGAGATATGGGTTGCAAACAGTGTTGCAATACCTGTGGCTTTGTTACAGTCCATTAGATTTCAGAAAGGGTGGTGGAAGCGGAGTAGAATAGCGTGTGTATTATTATAATTTCCATTTACTCTGTTAGTTATCAAATAAAGGTCTGCACAGCTTATGCCTGGTGAGAGAGGTATCATTGATGTTTTGTAATTGGAAACGTTTATATTAAAATCGTCCCATTTCATAGCGACCGAAAGAAAAATGGTTACGAAAATACTTAAGAAAAGAGATATGGTACTTACTCTAGAGCCTGGAACGTAGTTATTACAACTGGATGAAACAGATAAATGATTGTGGCACACGAGATATTCACACAATATGATAATAATCGGTTGACTATTTGTTAAGAGCACTACGTTTGTAATGTTTTCACTTTGAATATATTTATGCCATATTTTACGTTCGCCATTCCTGGACCAAAACTGATATTTAATATAATAAAATAGTTGACGTTTTTGCTCACATAGTTTATTTACACATACACACAAACTTTCATTGTAGAAAGTACACACACATGGTTTCTTTAGATAGGGTAACACGAAACTCGAGGTACCTAACACTAAACACTTATGAACGATATTTGTAACACAAACACATTCTATACACAAAAGGAACACATACAAAATAAGATAAGATATCAAGAAGCTCGATGCACGTAACATAAGACACATACGACATAAATTTGCTACACATCTAACACGTAACACGTAACACATGAAATCGTTGCGTGAACTTGCAAGAAAAACTACTGATGTGCAGGTGGTAAAGGAATACAAGAAAAATGGTCATGGTGGTTTATTACGCATTCTTAAGGATATCTGGAATCAAACAATAGGAAGAGTGGAAATCCGAGAGTGTTATGTTAAATACATTATATGAGACACTAAATCTAATCCCCGAATCACCAACATCACCGATCTTCAGGCGCCATGAAGTAACTGATTTCATACTTAAAATGTTTAGCAATAGTAGCTTTTACTGAAATGCTTGTTCCGTTGCCGATGACCGAAAGCAAGATTAACAATCCTACATATTTTAGCCGACCCACTATAAGATGGCCTTAGTAGTTCACCATGTTCATCATGTTCACCATGATGATATGTTTTTATTGTTAGTAATCAACTGCATTAAAGGTTTAGAATGGGCTGGTAGGTTGTTTACCACTAGGTAGGGGAGAAAGATAATAAAAAGGTGAAAGTACAGAGCAAAGAAGTGGAACGCATGTGAAGTTTTGTTTTTGAAAGATAATAGCAAAATCACAAAGGTTATGTACAACAATTCCGTCGTTGTCTATCATGCTTAGAGGCCAGTAGAAATAACAAGTAAACAGTGAGAGCGATAATGGGTATATTGGTCAGCACAGCTGTTAGTAGGTAGTTACACAGGGTGATAATATTGCACTGAAAAACTTCAAGGAATACATAACAGTGACGCAAAAATTGTAACATTTTAGTCAATCGCCGGAACTTCATAGCTATCAAAAGCAAGGGAAAAAGAACTTAAAAGATGAATATATCCAATATCAGTAAGGCCTTAGCTGATGCGGCATAATGTAGTCAAAGACCTCAATCTTGCTCTGTTGAAATATTCATATTCCAAACCTGTGCAATGAGTCTGCAAGTGATCATCACAGGAAATAATGGACTACAGAGTAACGGTTGGTAGAAATAAACATGAATGGGGCGACGTTCCAGTAGCAAATAATTAATTCATTTGTAAAAGCATTCACATACCTTCCATATGTCAAACAATAACACAGACACATTCCATATGTCAAACATGTTTAATGCATGCTTATATTATACTCAGGAAATATAAATACTTATATTCAGCTAACATTTTATTTATTTATTATCAAAAAGAGAGAAAAGGTCATTGTGCGGTTGGATGAAGCTATATTTGCTTATACTAAAAGTTGTCTTATTGATGTTTATTTCAACCTACATTCTCTTCCTTTGAAGAATTACTCGCGCCACCATTATACAATTTTGTAAACACACTTTTGGATAGAAAAGCTTTGAAGTTCTTACAGTGTTCCACATGAGCTATTCTGTTAGTGGTGTTGGAAAAATGAAACTCTGAAGTTTATGTTTGCTCCTAGATGCGGCGGAATTTCCTTCCCTATAACTAACACTTGTCTTCAAACAATTTGATGTCCTATCATCCCTCATTAAGTTAAGGCATTACCTTAGTCCAATATTTAACAGAAACTAATATACTAGGTTATTATTCTGGATGGGCGTAAGGCATAGTGCTGTTAATGCTCTTAAAATTAATTTTATCTTTAGTAACTTACTCGTTCTGGCAGAGCTTTTATAATTTACGATGAGGTTGCTAGCCAATCTGTTTAGTAATTATCTGTAGTGAATTATCTCGACAACACCTTAGAAAGCATTATCTACAAGTAACTTTATGTTAATTACTGGTTTGCATGCAGGTAGAATCAAATGTTTCTACAATACATGTTGTACAAATATAATAAAGGAATATTTCATTCCCTGTATTTGTTCATTTCTTTAATTTGACATTCATCTATGGAATAGGCAGACAATTTTGACTAAACCCTTCATTTGAGCTGTACTTCCTCGATAGAGCAATCTTCCACCAGCAAGGAAGAGAATGGTTGTTGTCAGGACCTTTCTTTTATGAATACCAGCTATATTTGGTTCATTAATTTTCTAAAACCTGCATTAGATCTTTCTTCTTTCCACAATCCCTAGTTCTACCAAAAATATAAGTTGATGTTGTTTGGTTACTTGATTCACTGACATTATACTTTAATCGTTTTTACTTTAATTCTCTGAGTGATTGTCGGACGTTTCTGTAGAGCTCTTTTCATTCCGATTTACAAAGTACCACTACCTGTAACAGAATAAACGATCAGTTCTATCATAAGTTGGTTTGTCTCTAACGAAACTTTAATGCTCACTTAACACAGGTATAATGTGTTAAAAATACTTCTAGTATGTTCAGGTCACCTTGCGCTTTGCAAATGTTGTCTAATTGATTCGAACTTTTTCATATCTGTCATGCTGAAAAAGAGTTTTGCAGAACATATTATTCTACAAAGTTAATGTGATATTATGTCTGTTTCAAACCCATGTAGTAAGAATTTATATTCTAACAGAATATACAATTTATAACACAAAGTAATGTTTAGGTACAAATACTATGAAAAGAAGTAAAAAGTTAATTTTATTTTTCGAGAGAACGTAAGTAATACGTGTCCTTTCGTGATCTTCCAGTTAATACCGTATATGAGGATTATTTCAAAATTGTTCTTCCTCTGTTTCCTTGATTCCTTCCTCAATTAGGGTCAATACATATCATGCTACCAACGATGTTATTTTACGCTTCAGCAATTTAATTAGAGTTTCCTCATGTTCTTCTTAGAATTTAAATATTCGACTACTTTATTTCGCATGTATCTTTGGCATAAAGCATCAGGAAACTTCATATCATGTTACATTTCAGGAAACAAGCAGAGTAATAATGGTTAATGAATTATTATTTTCCTCCTTGAGTTTCCCACAGGATTAAGCTAACTTTCGCCATATTTTTGCGAATAAGAATTCTACAAAAAAATTAATAAAAACGGATTTCTAAAAGACACTCTTTTTTAGATGAACTAAAAGTTAAAAAATAATAAATTGAATTAATCTTACGAATCGGAAAATAAAAACGTGGGTGCTCTTTGAAATTATGATTTAATGATAATGTAAGCAAGAGTACCCACGCTTTTATTTTCCGATTCATAAGACTAATTCAATTTATTATTTATTACCTTTTAGTCCAACTTACAGAATCATGTGTTTTTTTAAATCCTTTTTTAATTATTTTTATGTATAATATATTATTATTAAACTCCTTGCAAGATAGGCAACACAAATTTTACAAAATAGTGCGGCGTTGCGTGCATTTAAGGATAATTTCGAACTATTTTAATTAATTAATTACAGTTAATTGGATCATTTTGTCGTATATTTAATGATTAAATATTGTATTGTCATCGAAAGCAAGCAGGTTTACAAACTTTCAAAGAAATCGGACCATGGGAAGTGAGTTTAAAATCGCTTGCAAAATCTGTACCGAACAGGCAGATAAGAAAGAGAGTTATTTTGTACCGAACAGGCCAACAAGGAAACGTGTTAATAAAAACGTGTTTGAATACTGTGAACAAATTCCCAAGTGTACTAAATTCCGCTTCAGATAAACACAATAAACTTGTGACAGTTCTACAAATTTTAACACTTCTTTTGTACGAAACTAAACACTTTTGAAGATAAATACAAAGCTGATTCAGGAAGTGTAATTGTTACAGTTTATTGAATAGCAATAATATAACAAATGTGTACAAAAACGAATTACAAACTTACATGAACACATTGTATGTGAAACCACTTTTGTTATAATTGAACATGAATGTTTTCAAATAATAATTTAGTCATATTTGCCAATGTGAGAGAACAAAATTGAGAAATGAAAAAAATGTTCTGGATTTCTAACAAATTGCCATGACTTAATTTTTTATATCCTTTTAAACACAATGTTCTTTTTAGGTAGATTTCGAAGAAAAATCTACCCATTGAGATCGGTACGATATCTATGTATATATTTATATATTAACACGCCAGCGGCCATAATTTTGAAGATATTTGAACCAAATTTTAATATGTTATTTCTAGGCTTAATAGCTAGGCTAAGTTCATTAATGAGCAAAATCGGCCCAAGAGAGTTTAGAAGGAAACTTTGTCTGCATAAATTATAGTACTTTCTATGAAGTTTACGGTGACACCATCTATTCAGAGGTTGTGAGGGTGGAGGTGAAAATTCAAAATTTTTAAAACCACGTCTTATGGGGCATCGTTGAAACGTTCTTGATGAATAATCTACAAATCAATAAATAGTTTCTCGATAGCGCTCATACAAGGCGAGAATTGAATTTTCGAAAATAAAAAAAAATAAATAAACTTCGAGATCTAACTCAGCCTAGCCTGCCGAAAGGGATTTTTATTCTTACCATCTGAATTACTGATATTTTTGACAAACCCATTTATATTCTCATTTTTTAAAACATTTTTTTTTTATTTGATTGTGCACATTATGAGGCTTCAAGTTTCAAAGAAAGTTGCTGAATTTGGTTTTTACAAGCTTTCAACCGCAGCCTGCTTCACTTTAGATTTCTCATCGCTGACCTTTAGGTTCGTAACTTTTTTCTTCCTCTTTGTTTGGTTAGTCGGTTTATTTATCTGATTTCTGCTTTTGGTTCAGTATCCGTAGAACAAGAATCTGATGTTTCAGCTGATAGCTTCGATGATGGGCTACAATCTGACATGGCATCCTTATCAGATCACATTACGTATTGCTTATTTTTCCTCTTTATCATATAATAAAATTAGAAATAATTAAATAATTCTTTCTTTGTAATATACGGACTTCTAGCTAACTTCTAGCTAACTTAGAGATTCCATGAGTTTTCCGGTCAAAGTCAAGCTTTGTATAAGTATGCGATACTCTGTCATATAAAATTATTTCTTACCCAAGATACCCCTAATAGTGTGGTCACTTAGAGCAAATAGTAAAGCAACAGATTTTGCACAGTTCTTCTATACCCTTAGTACAACCTATTTGTAGGGAAGAGCCCGATATTTGGGTCTGCCATCTTAAAATACGACGCCATCTTTATTTTCTTCAAGGTGTTTCGAGTTGTGTTCACAAATCGCTGATTATCTCCCTCAATCGTTGAGTTTACAGCAAAACGTGTTCACATATGTTATTTAGAATTAAATTCCTTACAATTTGAGCCTAATGTCACTTTTGTAGTTTCATAGTTTTTGAGATATTAGCTTTCAAAGTTTTGACTCTTTTCTAGTAAATTTTCGACTTTCTTAAAAAAAACACTGATTATCTCCCCAGTGGTAGAGTTTACAACAAAACGTGTTCGATTAAGATTAATTATTTTTAATTTAATTTTCTACGATTTGAGCCCAATACCGCTTTTCTACCTTTCACAGTTTGAAAGATATAAGTTTTCAAAATTTTGACTTTCCTTTTGTAAATTTTCGACTTTTCTTAAAGAAATCACCCCAATGGTAGAGTTTACAGCAAAAAGTATTCGAATACGTTTTGTTGAAAATCAAATTAACTACAATTTTAGTGCAATACCGATTTTATAGTTTGTATTGTTTTCTAGATACAAGCTTTGAAAATCTTGCCATTTTGTAGACTCCTATATGAATCTGTAATACCGGTAGTTTGTTGGGTTTTGTTGAATAGACCCAATACAGTTCTTAACCGAACGAGGATGTAGGACCGAACCGTGACTGTGGGTTCATTAAGGCTGCGTGAAGCTTGATCCGCTTTATTATTTTCTTGCAATACGTGACATAGTGCAAAATTATTGACATAGGTATACAAACAGTGAGCAATAATTATAAGGTTGTCTACGTGGCAAATACGTCGATTCATAGAATGCACTACAGCAATGTTGTCGGACATAATAAGCACTACTTTAGGATACATGAGAAGGTCCGCCCCAGCTGAGGCAAGAAACTCGGTGACAAAGATAGGATATGCTTGAGAGAAGCGAGCCACAAAAAAAGTTCGGTACCATCTTCCAACCAACTGCGATGGACATAGGGGTGCCATCCACAAACACAATAGTACGGACAAAGTCGGGTTGGAACAAATTACAAGGCACTGATAAAGTTTTCTTAAGTTGAAGCATTGTCCACTGTGCAATGATATTTTCGGTGAGAGCAGACACTAGCGGAAAGCACAACGATGTAAGCGGATCGGCTTAACTGATGTAGACAGCGATGACTGTTCGAAGACGGGAAGAGGCTACCGAAAATAGCGTTGGGGAAAAGATTAAAATATGAAGATACTTTGGAAAAATAGACACTGACATAGTTATTGTTGACACTTTAACTCCTAGGAAAATGAGTTCCTTGGTAGGCACTGATAAATTTTATCTTATATTAACTGCAAGTGTAGAGTTGCATAGTATATAGGCACTGCATTATTGTGGCCTATTCAATTTACCTTTTGTTCCTTGAATTAGCTTTCCGACATGCTACCAATACGCTAAGTTGGTAACTAAAAGCACATGCTTGGAAATAATATTTACCTTTAAGGAGTAATGCGCGTGCACGAGAATGGCTCAGCATCGGGTGCTTATCGTGACTCTAGTCGCAAGTATGTTCCAAACTATAAACTATCTATACTCATTGTTGTTTTATTTACTTTCCGCAACTTTGAATCTCACACATATTTACAATATTTGGTATTACCAAATGCAATACCTATTACAACCAGATTCTTTAAGTTATGTCTACTTGCTTTTATTCCTTCATTCAACTCTGTTCTTTTTCGTATATTTTAATTGTTTGTTTTAACATTCCCTGAAGCTTCTAACAATTCTTCCATTGTATTAAATGTTTGTGTCCCTACAATTTCCGTGAAATCTGTTAATAAACCATTTCCTACTATACTTAGAGCATTGCTTTCAGAGATGTTCTGCTCATACTTATTTATGAGAATTTCCATATAGTAAATATAATCTTGCACACGTTTATCTTCCCTTCGTACCCGTTCGGGTAACCTATGACCAATATCAGTTTACTTTCCGTTAAACGAGAATGCTTTACAATTTCTTGTTTGAACTGTTCGTATGACATCACATACTAATTTAGATCACATTTTTTTCCCTTGAATCTAACCACACTCTTCCTTTTCCTGAAAATGTCGTGGTTAACATCTCTTTTGTTTTCTGTTCGTCCCATAGGAATTGTTTTCTAACATGCTCAAATTACTTTAAAAATACCTCAATGTTGTCCGTTTTTTGGCATTTAAGTTCAGGGTATATACCGTATTTTTAAAAACACTTGAATTATGTGTTGAACTTGACTTCTCTGTGTGACTGGAGCGCCTTTTCCATCTTATTGTCTCGGACTCATTTTGAACTTAGATCGCGTATTGTATGGATACAAAAAATAATTAAAAAATGGTAATTTACGATCTCATTCAAATATATTGTTAGTTCCTGCTCCAAATTCTTTAACCGAAGCCTACTTTTAGGCATTTACCTTTAACTTTCATTACTTTGCAACGTACTAATTACTAGATAATATTTAACGATATATTTTACACTAACTTAATTTTACTGGACTGCATTTAAAACCAATACAATATTGAATCATAAACTGCCTAAATCTGCCTACAGAATAAATAATTTTCTCTTAAGGGTCGCTACACCTTTGAGTATTACAAAACACCAGGCTCTGTTGAAAATACCTTTCCAATCCTACGCCATGTAGTATTGCTCTCTACACCTTTATATTTGATCAATAGATCGAACAGTGGTCGTTCGGTATCATGTGCTTCTGCTCGAGTGATAAACGGTAGATCACGTCCTTTTCAACATTATTGAACTCAGGTCGAAATATTGCTTAACTGTTAATATATTTTAGGGGCCGTCCACGACCACATAAAATCCATCGTAATTACTAACCCACCAAGATCTCAATAGACATGGCAAGTTCTAATACAACCGATGAGTCATGCCAAAAGAGACCAGCACAGATGTTTCGCTACTCTTGGCGTCTCTCTTGATGTGCTGCCATCCAAGAAATGTTCTCGCTGGTTCTTTTGCATTAATTTTAGCAGCAAGATATTAACAATTACAATATATTGATTATTAGGAAGTTATATAAAAAACGTACATGCTTGCCATACACTCTCCCATCATCTTGCATCTCTTTAGACAGTTTTCTAGTTTCTAAATTGACATACGCTAGCAAGGCTTTTATCCAACTTTCATGGTCCAGGCAGTAGCGTCCTGGACTTCGGACCGGCAATGGGGAGGTACGTGCGTGCGTCTCCCGCGGCCGACCATCCTGATAGGATTGTCTAGGTTTTATCCTCAGCCACACCAGGCGAGTGCCGGGATGGTACCTTCGTAAGAGGCTCTGTTCGCCTATCTTCTCTCATCTTCATTATAAATACCTACTTCTCGAAGATCATCCATTCTTATATTGTACTCGCAACGTCATCTTGGTCTACCCAGCTGCCTCTTTACTCTTCAGGTTTCCAACTAAGATGGAATATAATCTTTGTTCTCCCCCATGTGAGCTACAAGGTCGCCTAAGCCGTCACGATTTCATTGTTCTTACAGAATCGGGAGAGAAAGTATTTAAATTTGTGTTCCTTCTCTATGTTCTTATTATTAATTGTTACGTATCTATTTCCTTCATTCTCAGTAGCAATACTTTTGCTAAACAAAATATAATTTAGGAACGTTAGATGCATTGTTACAACAAAGTAATTAAACGGCCAGAAGATTTCTTCTCAATACGCTCGTATACGGGACAATTACTTTCGTGATATAGTAAAATCTCATGCAAACACAACATTTCATCCAATATAGGTATAGGTCACTGATTCACTGGCTGATCAAAACTTCCAGGCCAAACTACTGGGACTAGAAAAAACGAATTTGGTATGAACTTGTATAATCAAGAGTAGGTAAAGGAAAAAAATCCGATATTTTGAGAAAGTCGCCACCTTCGATCAAAAATGGCTGCCAAACCCATTGTTGTATAGAATACACAGCCTAAACCACTGGACCTATTGAAATGAAATTTGGTATGGGGGAACATCACTAATAGATTACAAAAGCATTACAAGATGTTGAAAAAGTCACCACCTTGAGTCCAAAACGGTGGACCCTAAAAACCCATTTTCCACACCGTTTGAGCTAGAGATACGAACTTTGGCATAAAGGTGTAGTATCACAAGTAGTTTAGGAAATATTACAATATTTTGAAAAAGTCGCCTTCTTTTGGTTTCCAAATGGCCACCAAACCTATTGTTCTATAAAATATAGGGTACAGATGAACATCATAGCGGTGCAGTCCCGCAGAGAGATTCTGTTTAAGATAAAGAGGGAACACCTCCCCCCCAAAAAATCTGAAGTTTGGGGCGCAGCCCCCACGGGGGACTGGGGTAGCACAGCGAGTCCACATACTATATAGTCCCATGGTCACTTAGTGATGCACTAAATAACTGACTCACTGATCATCAAAATTCCAAGGTCAAACTACTATAGGTAGAAATACAAAATTCGGTGTGAAGGTGTGTCACCAAGAGCAGCCAAGGGAAGAAAATCCTACATTTTGAAAATCTTGCCATCTCGGATCCAAAATGGCCGCCAAACCAATTGATGTAGAGAACACACAGCATAAACTGTTGGGGCTACTGAAGTGAAATTTGGTATAAAGGCATATTATCACTACTAGGTTACGAAACTATTACAAAACGTTTCCAAAGTGGCCATCTTGGATCCAAAATGATGGACCCAAAAAAATCATTTTCCACACCGTTTGAGCTAGAGATACTAAATTTGGTATTAAGGTATATGATCGCTAGTAGTTTAGAAGAATATTACAGAATGTAGAAAAAGTCTCCATTTAGGATCCAAAATGGCCGTCAAACCTATTGTTTCATAGAATACACAGCCTAAACCGCTGTGACAATTAAAATGAAATTTGGTATGAGGGAACACTATTACAAGTAGGTTACTAAAATGTATCCAAATGGCCATCTTGGATCCAAAATGGCGGATCTAAAATCAGTTTTCTACACCTGGGCTAGAGATACGAAATTTGGGCACAAAGGTGCATTATGACAAGTAGTTTAGGAAAATATTAAACGGTTTGGAAAAGTCGCTATCTTGGATTCAAAATGTCCGCCCAAAAACTATTTTTTCACAACGTTTCAGCTAGATAAATGAAATTTTACATGAAAGTGTACCATCACAAGTAGGTCACGATAATATAAGAAAACGTAGTCAACTTTCATCCAAAATGGCCGCCCAAAAGCCCAATTTCAAACAATTGAAGCTAGAGAAGCGAAATGTTGTATGAAGATGTATGACCAAAGAGCAAGTTACAATAAATAGGACAAACCTCCCCTTTGGGGGAGCAGCTCCCTCGTTGGAGGATGCAGTTAGAGACCATGACTGTGCAGTCCAGCCCAGAGTTTCTGGTTGAGATAAAGGTGGCGCAGGCCCCAAAACGACTGAAGTTAGGGGCGCAGCCCCGACGGGCTGCCCAATAAAGCAAAGTGAGTCCACATACTATGAAATCCCATGGTCACTGACTGACTGACTCACTCACTCACTGATCAAGATACTCAGGATAAACTATTTAAGCTTGAAACACTAAATTTGGTATGAAGGTGTATGATGAAGAGTGGAAAAATCCTAAATTTTTTAAAAAGTCACCATCTTGGATTCAAAATGCCGCCAAAACAATTGTTGTAAACAACACACAGTCAAGATGGCTGGTGCTACCGAAATGCAATTTTTTATATTAATGTTTATTATCACTATTAGGGGATAAAAATATTACACAATTTTGATAAAGTCGCCATCTTGCATCCAATATGGGCGCCAAACCCATTGTTATCTAGAATACATAATCTAAACCACCCGAGCTAAAAACACTAAATTTGCCATGAATGTATATAATCGTAAGTAGGTTACGAAAATATTACAAAATGTATTCAAAATCGCCATCTTGGGTCCAAAATGATTGACACAAAAATTCATTTTTACTCCATTTAGGCTAGAGATAAGAAATTTGACCTAAAAGTGTATCATCACAAGAAGTTTAGGAAAATATTACATTGTGAAAATTCGTCATCTGGGATTCAAAATGGCCTCCAAAAATCCATTTCCCATACCGTTCGAGCTGGAGAAATATAGTTTTATATGAAGGTCACGACAATATCAGAAAACGTTAAAAAAAAGTCACCATCTTTAATCTAAA
>JAGDQP010037240.1:0-18708 GCA_022664845.1 Lepisma saccharinum | reverse complement strand
CCCAGACTGCAGTTTTAGGGGAGCTGCTCTCCTTTTATCATAACCACTCTCCAGGGGACTGCGCTTCCATGGTGCATACCTGTCCTCTTACCCCCACACCCGTTGCTGGTGGTGACCCTAAAACCCATCTCGCCAATCATCACCAACCTTAAGATTTGAACATCATCAATCTTGCCAGCTCGCGTCAAATTTCAGTGTTCCTCTTACATGCTGCCGCCAGGGAACTTGGCTCATTCATTCTCCATTTCACCACTTTGTAGAGATGAAGAATTTCGTTGAACCTTTTGAACCTCTGGTGTTTTCTCGAGGCACTGCCCTCAGACTCCCGTGGCGAGCTGCACCCCCGTGGTGCAAACCATCTTCCGTACCCCCTCGGGGACTGTGCCCCCATAGTGGAGGTTTTCCCCACTTATTTTAACCTATTTGTGATTGTACACCTTCATACCAAATTTCGTTTCTCTACCTTCCGTGGTTTGGAAAATGGGATTTGGGCGACCGTTTTGGATTAGAGATAACGACTTTCTTTTAATGTTTCCTTATATTGCCGTGACCTACTTTTGAGAGTACACATTCAGACCAAATATCATTTCCTATAGCCCTAACGGCGAGGAAATTATTTTTGGAGGCTATTTTATATTCAATATGCCGCCTTTTCCCAAATGTAGTAATATTTTCCTAATCTACTGTTGATAATACACATTTATGCCAAATTTCGTATCCCTAACTCATGCAGTGTTGAAAATGGATTGATGAAATTCGCCATTTCGGATTCAAGATGGCGCCTTTGGAGATATTTTATAATATTTTCGTAACCTATTAATTATAATATACCTTCGTACTAAATTTCGTTTTTCTAGCTCCGGCCGTTTAGGTTGTATATTCTATGGAATGTTCATTTTGACAGGCATTTTTGTTCCAAAATGGTTACTTTTTCAACATTTGTAATATTTTATTAACCTATTAGTGATGTTGTACCTTCATGCCCAATTTCGTTTCTATAGGTTAAGGCGTTGAGGTTGTGCATTCTTTGAAACTTTCCGTTTGGGGGATATTTTGGATCCAAGATGATGGCTTTTCCAAAATGTGAGAATTTTCCCTTTACCTACTTATCATACTCCACCTAAAGTCCAAATTTCATGTTTCTAGTTTATTCCGAAAGCCCATGAATCTAATATAGGATATTTGGATCTCGTGAGATCGTATACATGTTCTGATTTAATCTGGTTCGGAAGAAGATATTGCTATACAAGTTTATTATCAATAATAATACTAATTTATGTACAAATATTGGACAAAATTATGATTTCGTTAATTAAACTGTTAAATTTATAAATCAAATTAAACCGTTCGGTTACAGTTGAAACTCATATATCAACATTGAAATTCATGTCGTTGATCTTGGGATGAACAATATAGCTTTTACATTATCTCGAAGCAGAACTGTTGGTCCCCCAATAATTACAAATTAACGATTTAAGTTTATTTTTAAATATCATAAAAAGAACTATTTTAGCATTCATAATCTGCATACTTAAAATAAAGTTTGATCTGCATTAGGGTACGAAAGATCAATTTCTACATTGAAATCCTACTGTGCGAAACTTACGCTGAAAGCCGGAGTGTTTCCGAAAGTTAACTTTTAGTGCTCCCTAGCTACTTAACGTCTGGAGTGCTGTCTATGTTTTCGTTTCCTTTTTAACTCAGAGTGACAAGAGCTTCCACAAAATATAAACATTTAGTGAACACTGTGCACATCACTTCCCTATTGTTATTTCTCAGGACACATTTCTTACTACTTATGTTTTTGTGTGATCAGCAGACTTCATAGTTTTAACCATCTTAACTTCTGTTTTCTTATGGACGTGTGCATCAGCAAAATCATAGCCACTATCTCAGGGGACATATACCATAAATGATCACAATACATTTCACTTTTCAAACCCCTGAGCCTGTATATTTAGTCATTTTTTTAAACCATCAAATGGTGCTTCTACAGTAAATGTATATCCAAGCCAAGTTTGAAGGTACAGATTTACGATACACAAGCTAGTGCTTTAAATACACGTTCTTAAAAATGTTTCAGGTGAAATTGTTTAGGAAACATGAACATTCTCCAGCAATATATTACTTTAGATATTAACCTACCATAATGAAAGGTACCTGGGTACTGGTAGGCGTTTCCACGAGGCAGATTCCCATCAGAAATATCTCGGTAATCTCCAGTCGTTTCCTATAGTCCTCCCTGTAATATCGTTGCTGAAAGGAACCCAAACAGAACTATAAGAACCAACTGAG
The DNA here is from genome assembly GCA_022664845.1 of Lepisma saccharinum. Classification (NCBI taxonomy): domain Eukaryota; kingdom Metazoa; phylum Arthropoda; class Insecta; order Zygentoma; family Lepismatidae; genus Lepisma; species Lepisma saccharinum. Next base: position 16,413 of record JAGDQP010037240.1, on the reverse strand, counting down.
TGATTTCTAAACAGGATGTTTAAAATTCCATCTGCAACACCACTATTAAATCTTGACACGTCGATTGTTGTCCATTTGAACTTAAAAGCTTTTAAAGATTTGCACATCTGGACCAAATGGATGTAAATTTCGTTTTACATAAAATACACCTCTCAAAAATATATCTTCAATATGTGTTCTCCGCAAGACAGATAAAACAAATCTATTTGAAGTAAATTCTCTAGTAAAACACATCCACCTTTCGAGTAACTGGTGTTAAATCCTCAGGGCCATCACATAAATGGTAAGAAACCTAAAATGTTTAAATGAGAAGGATACCCACATAACGGTCAAATGTTTCATACGTCAAAATTATGTAAAGCTTCCAACCGGCAGAAACCACAAGGGCCAAATCTGTTGCCAGATGTCAAGTCGCTCGGTCAACATACTCTAGAAACTTTATAAATGTACGCCTATTTGTCACCAGATAGAGTGGTGTTAGATAACACCATATATTGTTTCTCACAGACAACGTACAAAAGTGTATACCATTTAGAAAATCAAACAATGGAAGTTAGATGAAACACAGTGTTCTTTTAAAGTATAAGGCATGGATAAACTTTCTACTACTTGTGCCAGTATTAAAAATATTATATTAATCAATTGTGTGACACATAGCTATCGTACGACAAGAAATATGTTCGTAGTTGCGTCCTTACAAATTCGTAAATTTATTTATCCCATATTAATAAAGACAACCGTAATACACCCACTATACCTGGAAGATCCTAGTTCCTATGTCCAAAGCATGGCTCCTACCCGTGCACCGACTGCCGATGGTTTGGTGGGAAGAAGAGATAAGGCTTTTTTTCAGTAAGCATGTGTAGTGAGTAGTGTGAAGGTGACCGTAGATGTTGTTGTTTTTATACTTGGGCAGTACAATGTCACACGTTTTTACATATGAAGAATATACGGAGATTGTTTTTGTGCATGGACCCGTGATGGAAATGGTACTGCAGCCGAAAAGGAATTGTTTTCGTGCATGGCCCCGTGATGGAAATGGTACTGCAGCCGAAAAGGAATACAAGTGACGATATCCACACCGCAGGACACGGATAGTCGCGTGTTTGCTTGGTCATATCAGTGTCTCCGAACAACGGGCATCATCCCAAGCACTGGTGTATCATGCGACGGGGAAAGACAAATGACACACCGAAGGCGACGAACGATACTGGATGCCGTGCAACGTAGTCCTACGACAAGTACTCTCAGATTAGCACAACATGTGTCTCTGTGGCGAACATTACATGATGAGGGTATGTATCCATACCACCTGCAACCAGTACATGCACTCCAGGTCGGTGACTGCAAACGCAGAAGGACATTTTGTTAGTGGATTAGTAATCATTGACAACTCCCAAGTGTCATAATGTTCACTGATGAGGCCACTTTCACGAGAGATGGTATGAATAAACGAGCGTTTAGAATGGAAACCACACATCAATGCAGTGTCCAGAAAAGCATTCTCGTCCATAAACACACTCACTAGACTCAATCAATTTTTTACCACCCACATCAAATCAATTCTAGTTACGTTACTGGTATTTCCTCACCTGGAATACTATGACTTGGTTTTAACCAATCAAGGAAGAACTAGCCAGGCGATAATAGCACATACAAAATACCTATCTTAGATTTATTTTTCTTCTTAAGTACTCAGACCACTTGACTCCCTCTTATAGACGAATGCCAATGCCTAAATTTAATGATATACGTAAGTTACTTAAATTAACAATTCTTTTCAAAATAATTCGTCTTCAATATCCTTCTTACTGGGCACCAAAGCTTTCATTCGCTTAACTCCTACCATAGTTGCAACACCAGGTCAAGGAAGATAAAATTACTCTTGGTCCGTCATCACTCTTCTAATTCCTATTCCAAAACCTTCACTATTTCAACCGTCAAAGCTTGAAATGATCTTTCGTTTAAAATACAACTGCGCTCAATTTCTACTTTTAAAAAGTTAGTTTCAGATCTGCTCGAATCAAAATCTTAGTCTTTACACACTCGATGATGCAATAAACACAGTAAATTCAAAAATGAAAAAGGAGAAGGAAAGAATAAGAGAGAATGTAAAGCTCTTTCTAAATATCCTAATTAATTATCTTTGTGTATTTATTATTACCGACGTATATCTTGGGTATTATTAGTCTTATAAATCCTGTACAGACTGCGACTTTTATAAAATGAGAACATGTAGGTGTGTGTACGTGTGTTTGCAAGATTTTTTTCCTTGATGTAGTTATGTGTACTAACATAGTGTTATTTTTTTAATGTTATCTAATATATTAAGCTATCTGCTTGTATAGATTATATTTGTACATGGTTGAGTGGAAGAGAAGGCCTTTGTGGCTTAATTCCACAATGGAAAATAAGCCAATAAATAAATAAAATAAATAAGAACTGTTACAACTGGCACCACTGGGTAAAGGAGAATCTATACCCAACACGTGCGCACAATTTCCAATTACACTTTTCAGTGACTTTTAGTTTTCACAGACCACACGTTCAGTGTAGTTAGTGAATATTGTGGGTGAATAATTGATTTGTCTTGTGTTTTTCGAAGATTGTGTAAACGGTCAAACGTATCTTTCGTTTCTGAAAGGAAGTCTACCTGGGTACGTAGAGGACATTCCTCTCGCCATCCGCCAGCGTTTGTGATAACAGATGGGCGGAGCACTATGCTATTCGACGCGCAATGGACCTTCGGATTTGTATAATGGCTGCAGCGGACGAACTTCGTCTGAACCTGGAAGCACTGAACCAATGTACCCAATCATTGTTAGCAAGGGCCGAAAGTGTGCGGAGGTTAATGGAGACATTTTCGAGCATCAGCTCTGACATTTCCACATACTGGCGGTGACCTAAAGTGTGTGTCCACGTTCTTTGACTTTCGCTGATTTTTTCTAGTGCAAATGTTTCAGACACCGATATCACTTGTCATTCTTGCAAAAGATCAGTAAATATCTAAAATGAAGTATTATTACATCCGTAAATATCTAAAACATATATGGGATGTTTATACTAACTTTTTTCTATTAGTCCTGTACATTCACCTAGCAGAATATTTACATTTCCTCCAGAAACACCCTAAATATGCGCGCGCACACGCGCGCGTGTGTGTGGAATGTTGAATAGTTTTCAAGTATTTCAATCATTGGGAATTTGTAGGTTACAAAACATGGTAACTCTTATTGATTAAAGAAATATAAACCGCCCCGTTGAATTTTGTATGTTAGTAAGCAATTACAACATATTTTTTAAGTTTTCCCATTTTCTTCTAATAATCGTTTAAAATGTTTAATATTTATAAACCACAAGCGTTTCCAGGTTTGCTTTAGCTTGTCAACAGTTTTTTTTATAATAACTGTTATTTCTCTCTTTTCGTCTCTCCCCCATGTTAAAGTAACTAAGTAAAGGAAGAGAGTTTGCAAAATGATATCATGGACATCACAAGTTTGTTTTGTTACCATCCTTGTATATTTCTACTTCTCTCACCGCTGTGATTCAATGCCAAGTGACAAACTAGTAGCTGTAAACGGCACGAATCACCTGAAGGCGTTGTTCTTCACAATAACTGGTCGCAGAGATGGTAAAGGCAAATGGGTCACCGATATAAAAGCTGATCTCGACGGGAAAACTCCAAAGTCCTTTGTGATGGCGGGTGAAAGACTTGAAGGCGGAAAGACTATTATACATATTCAAGGAACAATTACAGGTAAGAAAATCAATCTCACTATGGTTGCAATTGATACATTTAAATAACATATATCGTAGGCGATGTTGTTGAATTATCTTGAAATAAGATAATAATAGTAGCGTCTCTACAAACACTTACATATTTTATTGTAGTATTTATTCTATGATTAGTTATTTTCTATCGTTGAATTTTTAAACGAACATTTCAAAATTGTAATTCTCTTGCGTACACAATACAACTTTCAGTTAATATAATTAAATAAATTTTATTACATTTTATAATTTCGTAATAATCTCCACCCTCAGCAACGACCCGTTTCCGTCAAGGGACATACGATTATTACACCAAGTAGATACTTGCAAAGTCACTTTACGATACCATATTAAATATTAGGATCTACATTTTTCTAGTGATGACAACAGCTATTTAGTGTTAACACTGAAATGGTTTCCAATACTTAAAATGGTATCTTCGAAACATAATGATAATTCTTCCATCTAATCTAAACATAGGAAAATAACATTCCGTTATATAATATATTTCTACAGGAGATGAATAGTGATGAGTTACTCTTCTTATTTTATCTGTAAAATCTATAGCGCATCATTCCAAGAACAGCTTTCAATTTCAAGCAATATTTTGTATGTATTAGAAGTACATTATTATGGTTTTAGGTCCAGATGGTATCTCTTCAAAGTATACTTTCTATTAAAGTTTCATAAGGAGTGCCCAGCAGAGTTGCAATGGAATTTAGTTTAAAGCTTACCAACCGACAAAATTTCAGCACACGCTTTATGATCTGAGGAGAAGTAATGACACAATGCCATACGTTGTTGAATTATAATAAAGTTGAATGAATCAGCGGCGTTCCAAAGAGGGTACTTGCTTTCCAGGTTTTATACATGGTGAATTTAGGAAAGGACGATAGACTACTTTAAACTGTATGTTATCCATTACGATGTTATATTCCTAAAATAGAAGACAAGGATGAAACACTATTGGTTCACCTCTACCCGGCTTTTTTAGTTTATTGACACGATATCGGGCTCAACATCCATCGTCATCATAGCCATCACAGTATTGATAAGACAGCAAATATACTGCTTCTCATCCGCTTCAATATTTTAATAATACTGTTTTAATTACACTGGTCAACAGGTATTTTCCCTAATTTCAGGTGTGTGTATCTCGGTGTGCCGAAGACGATAATATTTAAAAAGTCACACAAATATAATTCTGACACAAATTGCATGCATTTACAGTAAGAAGAGTATATATATATGGGGAATCAAAATTTACGAGCGTACAGTTAGTTCACAAACATTTAGGAAAATAAAAAGTAATATTACGCAAATTGTAAGCGTTTCTTAATACCAAAGTTTTCTAGTAGACAGTAAACGTGGCCTCCATCTTGAAATGCGTTATATTGGATATAGGTATTTTTTTTCAGATGGTAAGTGGGTCGTGTGACATCAAATAGCACCATAATGTTTCGAGAAAGTCATAGATCTTATAGCATTCGACCTCTGTTACGATGCTGGTGTTATCATAACTTTAAATATACAGTACAGTGTTAAAAGCAATACTTGCATTCTTGACTGTAGTGAGATGAAAACACAACCCAGTCTTACTCCGAAATCAGATAAATAATTTGTAGTTGCCCTGTACATGTTCAATAACGCCATGACTGAAACGCCTAAATATTTATTTAAAATGTAAAATGTGATTGCTTTTTGGGAACATACTTCTATTATTTGTTGTCGCATGACTCACTTGCCAATTAAAATAAATTACCTCCATCCAATATGGTATATTTCAACATGGTTGCTATGTTGATTCTCTACCCCAAAATATAACACTTTCCCACCATTCCATATCCGTGTACTATGATGCTTCATTTCCTTTTCGGATTGTGAGAAATACAGCTCTATTGTAAAAAATACGAAATACTCAATAATACATCAAACGAAAAATTATCCAGTAAAAGTTAACTCAAAAATTGTAAGAGGTAAATCAAATCTGATACCTGGAATGACCTTCTGGCAACATTTTTATGTTGATCGGTATATCACATGATCCACTGTGTATTTGAGAAAATGACCTCCATCCAATATTGCGGACTTCAAGATGGTGCCCACGTTGATATTGTACTCCAAAATGTAGCCCTCTTAAACATTCCACATCTGCATACTGTGATGCTTTGGCTCCTTATTGATCTGTCAGAAAGAAGACTGCACAGGAGGTCCATTCACATACAAAACAGCAAATTTCAGTAAAGGTAACTCCGATACCGTAGGAGCTAGGTCAAATACCAGGTTTGACTTACTTGAAAGATTATTGTGTTGTCCGACATGTTATACAGCCCACTTGCCATTAAAAAAAACTGACCTCCATTCAATATGGTGGATTTCAAGATGGAGGCTACTTTGATTATCTACTGCATAATGTAGACCTTTCTCACCATTTTACTTTTGAATACTATAACATTTCATTTCTTTGACGGTTTGTGAACTACAGGGCTGTACTGGCCACAAGGCATACTTTTCACTCAGTATACAGTTACAAATATATCTACCTGTTGTGAAAAGTGGTAAGTGATAGAAAAAACGGTGACCATTTCCGAACTCAGCTAACCCAAAAAATAAAATATTTGTTACTCATTTTGCCAATGATCTTTTGAACCTTATATTTGTTGACCACTGTTATTACTACTGTTTTTACTACCACTCTATAAAGATTATTTTTTACTTTTTGTTTATTAAAATTCTCATTGCTCTTTACTTACTCCGTTTATGAGGTAATACTACTTTACAATTTAGTAAAATAAATTAAAGTATATAATATTTTCCGTAGTCTAGTATATATTTATATTGCACTAGGCATATTGAACTAACTAATATATTGATTCGACTTCAAGTTCCAGAATCTTATAACTATCAACAAGTCACTCAGTGCATGGCAGCTACATTAGTAAGTGAATTATATAACTTACGAATATGATTTGTTAGGAAGGAAAACAGTTATCGAGAAACTGTTACTATTTATTATCTCATTAAAATTTAAACACGACATTGAACGTAGAAGAAAACGTTGGTTGAAATTTTTGAGTAAGAAACATACAAGTCCATACGTGCAGTACTTGAGGAAATCCAGGGTTAGTAATAATATACCTCTTGGGCAATATACCACAAGTTATAATGTATTATATATCCAACCGACGACAATAAAATACACTTAACAGTAACTTTTACAGCAAACTTCTAATTACTAGAATATAAATTTTAAAATCCTTGATACGTTTGAACACTAAAGTTAAATATATATTTCAGAGACTGAAAACCCAGCGGGGAAGGACAAAACAGGTAATCATCCACCAGGAACTATTTATAAATGCACACTTTTTAAAGTGATTAGTTATAAACTATATTTACATTTGGAAATTTGGAAATTGTATACACCGAATTCCAAATAATGTTGTCAATTTGACGAACAAATTTATCTATTGAAAATAGTACTGTGTAAAAGCTTAAAACATTATAATGAGACGCATTCCTGCATTATTTTAAAAAATGAAAAAAAAATACTGGTAGTCCATGCAAGAGCGACTGATAAAATATGTATCAACTTATTGATCTTACAGGTAGTACAGGCATTAGACCAGTACAGAAACTCCTTCGGGGTGAAGGGAAGAGTGATGCAAGAATTCTACTAACGAAAGGAGTTATATCCATTTTGCGAGAGATTTTCTATGTCACTATGTTGGAAGAGTTTCGTTTGTAATAAAATTAAGATAATTAGTATTCTCCCTTCCCATAGTGTTTGTAATAAAATTAAGAGAATTAATATCCTCCATCCCACAGTGGCACAAGGAAAATCACTCGCAAAAGTGGTATAACTTCCTTTGTGAATATAATTTTTGCTTTAGTGTTCCCTTTATCCTGAAGTTTTTTGTGTTGATATTAATTATTTAGTAAGGCTTCCTAGCAAAAAGTGCTTAATAGTCTTCATACAAAAGGTCGATTTTGGAAAATGGTAGGGTCTAAACTTCGAAAACGGCACGTCCTATTAAAAATAAGCATGTTTTACAATAAGGGACCACGCAATTGATCCACAAAACCCCCTTGCACCAACCATTTAGGGCTAAAGCAAAAAGACAGACAGAACGACAGACACAGTTTTCGATCATTGGTAAAACTTCTGTGATTCCGCTAAAAAAAATCTTAACTGTTGGACCCCTTCACCGATTTTGACCAGTGATACACCATTTGAAAGGTACTGAGAATAGCTTACGATCCAACAAATTTGGCCTCCTATATGATCTGGGATCAGTGTTATCACCAGAAAAGTGAAATTTTGAATTTGTTGTTAGAATTGCCCTAGAGGTCCTATCGATATTTTTTTTGCGTGTCTTAGTATCGCAAAGAGTTTTAATTGCAAGTTCATGCATTAAATCGGGCTTATATCTCACTAAATCCTAGATTAGAGCGCCAAGACTCGCCTGTGAGTGTCACTGGAAAAACTACAGTTCTTCATGATAACCGAAGCCTAATAAATATTTTGTAATATTTGGAAGTAAATCGTTTATTTCATTACAGGATAATTGTATAGGCAACTACATTTGGAGGAATTTGTCGTGTTGGATATACTTATAAAACTGGATGATAAATGAAGTTTAATAAATATGCTGATATTTGAATGTATATATTTACGACAAGAGTAAAACACATAAAACTCCTTTAAAGTAGTATCAAGAATATTTTAAAACAGAAACTAACATCACCTTGAGATGAAAAATGCATAATATAGTGCACATTATATTAACAAATGTTTCTTCACAAATAATTAATTAAAATAACTTGAATGGTTAAGCCTTTCTAGATTTAAAATTTTCAAGATAATTTCCGTGTAGGTATAAATTCTGAGGTTGCACAATATTGTATTTTTTGGTCATTTAAGAATTAATATTTCCCTTCCAGTGTTGTAAAATGTTCGACGACACTACTAGAAAACCACTTTTCAGTATACACGATGACTCATACAAAAATGAAACCCATAAATTCAATACGTACATTGGGGAACTATGAAATCAAAGGAAATTTAAAAAATATATAGAGGATCAATATGCGAAAGTAAAACAACATTGATATCTAGAAACTCAAAAATTTCTAAGACAAGCTGCGACTATCATTTAACGGTGAAATGATCCATGTGGATGCAGGTTGAACTTAATGGGAACAAATAGACTTTAAATACGATAATTCTACAAAACAAGGTCGAAGTACTTACTTTAAGAACTTGGCTATCAGCGTTATTGTCTGGCAGGAAATGTAATATGTTAAGCTCAATAAGATTACTACTTGACAACAGAACGATTACTACAATTTCATAAGAGTAATGATAACTTGGAACAAAGTTTAGTATAAACATATTGTAAAATATTTTCAGATGATATTACGAAGCATGTAACAGGATGTAAAATGGAATTACAGATTCAGCTGATTGTGGTACCGATCATTAGGAAATATTATGTTATATGCCGTACGTAAAGAATCGGCAAAGTTACAAAAATTAAGGGTGTTTTCCAGACTGCAAAATTGGCGACTCCGTTGTTGGTGGTACGTAAGAACAATAACAAAATCAAACTTAATTTAAACCTGAAAACATTTTGTAAAATGTAATACATGAGATCAAATATCCGTTACCAAGAATACGGCATATTTTTAATCAGTTAATGGGAGTTAAATGTTTCACAGTTTTAGATCTTCGTAACGCCTAATTACAGTTAAAAGTTGAAGAATAAATGCAAGCATTCCTTCATGTCAGCACACGTTGGGTGCTATTCTGTCATATCAGGTTAGCATTTGGTTTTAATAATTCAGCTCAACGATTTGTGGATGATTTGTTAGGAAGATTTTTATCTGGCTGATGTTCTGATATATTTCAATGACATAATTGCATGTTTAGAAACAGTCAATAGTGTATTAGAAATTCTAAAAGAAAAAAAGACATAATGTAAAGAGCAGAAAAGATAAAATTATCTTTTGCAAGTAAGATTAGTTACAAAGGCCTTGATATCGGTGAAGAAAGCATCAAAATTGCACCGGATATAATTCTGTTAATTATAGGTTATTCAAAGAAACAGTAGCGAACACAAAAAAAAAATCATTCTTGAGAATAACAGAAACTTATTACAGGCATGTATACCTTTGTTATGAATGAAGATTCCTTAGTACATTAATTGCTCAGTAGAATTACTCAAGAGTGGATATGGTCTTCTCTACATAGTTCTGAATTTATAAGTTTAAAAGAGCCATTCAAAAAAAGACTGGCATTACATCCATTTAGAGTAAATTTCGATGTCTACATTATGACAGATGCAAGCCCCTATAAAGTAAGGAAATTCTGTATAATGAACTAGATGGAGAGCTACAAACAACATATTGTACTATAGCAAATTTATCCGAGGCTGAAAGAAACTAAGCCCAATTTGAACGAGAGGCGTTGGGTGTGATTTTCGGGTAAAATGATTCCACAACTATGTTTAGGTAAGAAGTTTTACTTTGTTTGATTTGCTCAATACCATTAAAGTTGTTATTTTGGGGGCAAGAACGTACCAAGTACAAGGTCGTCCCGGTTAAAACTTTGCCGTTTGTTTGGATTCTCATACCCCAAGGTCATTGGATACACCAAGGAAATTCAAGTCTGTACTTATTATCCTGGTTACAATTAACAGATGAAACAAGTGATGCAGAATAGTCTGCCAATGCCACTGCTTATTAAGCGGAAAAGTTCATATTGCAGTTACAAGTGCATCAACAAACGACGAAGGATTCCGAAGGAACAACATTTATTGAAATTTATCCATAAAGGTTAGCCAAAGCAGTGGAAAGGCACAGAAATATCTATTTTTGAAAGATAAATTATAGTCTACTGGAAAATTACACCTTCATCAAATGAGGCAATATAATTGTAATAACAAGAACACATTCCTTTTAAAACTAAAGAAAATTCTCAGATTAAAGCATTTATTTTTCCAGAGATGCTAATGCGAGTATCATTGATCTCTTCCTAAGTTTACTTTGGCATTTTTATAACACTACAGTAATGGATTTTACATTATGTTTAATATTTCTTAAACGCAGCTGCTGAGATGCTGGAGTTTTATCTGATCACGTTGACTGAAATTTCGTGGTGCATCTATGATTGTTACGATAGATACTCCATTTCTCGGAATGCAAATTCTAATTTATACACACACAGACGTCTAATAATGTTAAATTATGGAGTGGACAATGCATTGTAAATTTGTACACCTTAAAAGAAAGGCGAATGTCGTACACCAAAGACAATCCATACTTATCTTTTAGCTACAGAAGAAACTTAGTTGTTTTATGCCTCGCTAGAAAATTTATATATTATATGTGTTGAAACATTTGCTACAAAATGTTATCAGAATTGTATAACATCATTTACGTTCGATTAACAATAATTGTAGAACAGACAGTTTATTATTCAATACTAACATGTAGTAATAGTATACTAACAATTAGTTCTACACTGATTAGTTCTATAACAATTCAATACTAACAATGCGTTAAAATACGATTACATGTTATGATTGTTTTGGATTAATTCATGTATTTAAATGCTATGAATTAGTTATTGTAACAACACTTAACTTTAAAATATTGTACTAAATTTTATGATAATGGTGATAGCAACTCTTGTATTTTTTAGATTCCAGAGATGCAAAATCCAGGGGAAGTAAGTATAACTTCAAATATATAAGTTACTAGTTAAATAAAGTTACTTACATTTCCATTACAGTAATGCAATTAAACTTAAATGTATTTATGGCCCTGGAGTTATAAATCGCCTAGACTGAGTAATGTGAGCAGGGTTGAGAAATTATGCAAAATTGACAAACTGAGTTCGTCCTTATAGGTCTGTGAGGTACAAGCTGTACTGGATTCACATCAATACAGCAATAATTTCAGTAAATATAACTTTGAGATCGGAGGAGGTAAGTGAAATACAGTACCAGGTTTGGTTCTCTGGGAAGATTTCTGTGTTGTCTGATACGACAAACGATCCACTTGCCATTTAAAGAATACGATCTCCATCCGATATAGCCGATTTCAAGATGGGTACAACCCTGATCATCTACTACAAAATATAGCACTTTATCCCCATTCAATATTTCTAAACTTTAGTTAATTTAGTTGACTGTTTGTGAGCTACAAAGCCGTACTATGACTTTATACTCACTTTATAGTTACAAATATAACTACTAGTTTGGACGAAATGGTAGCTCACGAAAAAAAACCGTGGTCATTTATTTTTCAGCGATGCCCTAAATTATACATTCCATATACATTTTGAAGCTTTTTTAGCTCTTAATTTTGTTGACCAGTGTTATTACTAGTCTTTTCATCAAATGTCTATCCCTTTATCTGTAAAAAGATTTTGTTATTTTTATGCATTTATTAAACTATGGGGTTTCGATTCTATATCGACATAAGAATTATTATATCTATTAGATCTTCGAAATTATTGCAAGCAACATTTAACAAGTCAATTGTAGTGGATGGCAGCAAGATTAGTAAGTGTGTTATAACTTACGAATATGGTTTACTAGAAATATAAACAGTAGAACATTTAAACAGTTATCCCAAAACAGTTATCAGCTTTTATGTCACTAAAATTTGAACACGATAGTGAAAGGAGAACCAAAAACGTTATGCTGGTTGCAAATGCAGAGTTAATAACTTAAAGAGCCATACTTGAAGTGGTTGAGGAAATCCAGGGGTAGTAGTAACACCTCTGAGGCAACATATCACAAGCTTAAAATGTTATAAGTCCTGCCTTCTATAGTAAAAATAGTTAACATAAAAGTTTACAGCAAACTTGTATTTAATATAGTACTAATTTCAAAACCATTGGTATATTTGAGCACTAAAATATGTTTCAGAGACGGAAGATGCAGCGGCGAAGAACAAAACAGGTAAATATCCACCAGGAAGTATTTATAAATTAACACATTTTTGAAGTACTTAGTGTTTGAACTATATTCAGATTTAAAAAAATCGTATACACAGAATTGCAAATATTGTTCAGAAACTGAACAAATTTATATCTTGAAAATAGTATAATGTAGGAGCTTGAAACATAAAATTTAACACACATACTAAAGCAAATTCTTACATTGTTTAATATATTGGAAGAGCGACTGATAAAATATACATACACTTACTGATATAGCAAGTAGTGTGTTAGATGATGGAGGTCTAATAATTATTTCTTAATATTAGGTAGTAACTAATCTACTTCTATACAGATTGACAGTTTAAGCAACTACATCTGAAGTCATAGATTGAGCTTTACGTAGTATTAAAACAGATGGTGTATGTATGAACTCTTGTGCTGATAAATGAATATATATATATATATATGTATCTAAGAAAAAATACGATACAAAACTCTTTTAAAATAGTTACAAGAACTTTCTAAACAAAAACTGACATCACGTTCAGATGTAAAATGAATAATGTAGTGGATATTAAAGGATAAAATCAATTTTATGGGTGGTAACAGCACTATGGCTTACGCTCGTTCCGATACGAGGGAAGCACCTTATCACTGTCACGTCTATAATGCATATTATATTAACAGATTTGTCTTACCAAATATTAAATTAAAATAACTTGGAATTTTATACCCTGCCAGTTTAAAAATTTTCAAGATAAATTCCGTCTAGGTATAAACACTTTGGTTGGAAAATTATTGTATTTTTTACTTATTTGGTTATAACTTTTACCTTCCAACGATCGAAGTTGTTCGACGAAACTACTAAAAGAACATTTTTCACTATACACGTGGACTCATGAAAATATGAAACCTGTACATTCCATCAACACATTGAGAAACTATGAAATCAAAGAAATTAAAAAAAAAAAACTATTTACGGATCAATATGCGAAAGTAAAATTAACATTGATTGCTAGAAACGTAACATTCTCTAAGACTAGCTGCGTTCGTGATTTAATGGTGAAAGGATTATTATCAATGGAGTTTCTATTTAATTTGCACAAATACACTTTAGACATTACATTTCTACAAAACAAGGTCAAAATACTTATTTTAGGAAAAACTTAGCTATCAGCGTTATGGCCTGGTTGAAAAAATACTTTGTTAAGTTCAATAAGCACAGTTGGCAACAGACCAATTACTACAATTACAGCTGAGTAATGACCACTAATAGGTATTCATAATATAAATATATTTTCAGAATGAATTACGAAGCTTGTAACAGGATATACAATGCAATTATAGGTTCAACAGATTATTTATTATGTAAAATGTCATACATAAGGAATGGGCAAATTAACAGTAGGTAGGTAGAGTATTATCAAAATAAAAATAAGTGAATTGACGATGGTGTTGAAGGTAGTATGCAAGAAAGATAAAGAAATCATTCTGTATTTAAATTTGATTTGTTTTTGAAAAACAAAGTGAAAATTGGATCAGATATCCGTCACCAAGAATATATGATATTTTAAATGAGTTAATGGGAGCTAAATATTCCGCAGTGCTACATCTCCGTAACGTCTATTTATAGTTAAAAACTCAAGGTGAATTGCAAGCTTTGCTCTGTATCAGCAAAGATTGAGGGCTATTCCGTCAGAGGAGGTTAGCATTCTTATTTAGTAATTAAGCACAACTTTCTGAATGAATTATGGACGAGTTGATAGGAGGATTGCATGAAGTATCTTGTTATGTGGGTGATGTTATGACATATTGAAAAGACAGAAACGAATGCTTATAAAACTCAAATTGATTACTAGAAATTCTCAAAAAGGTAATGAAAAAGTCCGAAATCTAAAGAAATTTTTCCTAGTAAGATTAGATACTAGGGTTTGAAATCGGTAAATTGAACATCAAAACTGCACCGGATAAAATTAAGTCAATTATATATTTAACATGAGAGCCTTTTATCACAGGTATGTACCTAGGTTATCAATGATGATTCTTTAGTTACATTAATTGCTCAGTAGAATTACTCACGAATGGAAATGGTCTTCTCAATATAGTTTTAAATTTACAATTATAAAAGGGCCACTCAAGAAGGCACTGTCATTGAATCTAATTTGACAATTTAAATATCTCCATTAAGACAGATGCCAGCCCTTTTTTGAGTAGGAACAGTTCTGCGTCGGCAAGACGGAAAAGTAGACCGCAAGCTGCAAACAATCTGCTGTGCCTCGGCTAATTTATCCGAGGCTGAAAATTACTATACTCAATTTGACGAGAAGGTGTTAGATATAATTTTTGCGTAAATAGTCCATGAATATGTTTATGGAAGTCATTTTACTTTATTGACTGACTTAATACTAGTAAAGTTGTGATTTTGGAGTCAAGATCATACCAAGTACAGGTTCGTTCCGTTTGAAACTTCGCCGTATGTTTGTATTCTCATAACACAAGGTCATTGAACACACGAAGGAAATTGAAGTCAGTGACCTAGTATTCAGTTTGACCTAAACGGATGAAGAAGGTAGTGCAGAATATTCTGTCAAGTGCATAGCTTATTTAGGTGGAATACTTATATTACATTCACAAGAGCACGAACACGGCGGAAGATCCACTGAAACAGCGAACGTTGACATGCATCAATAATGGTTGACCAAACCAGTTTAAAGGCACAGAAGGTTAGGACAAATTATAGTCTAGTTGATCTGGCACCTGCAACACTTGTGGCAATATCAACATGCACGGCAGTGCATGAGCCAAGTTCTTCACGTCAGAAAACGTCAGCACTGCCAGAAGCATGTTATACAGGAAGAAGAGTTTATGGCAAAATCGACGATTTGGGGGCCCCGTAAGAAAAAAGATGTTAACGACACGGATATGATCTTTTGCCGTTAAGGAGATATGGTAAATATGTGAAGATGTAAAAAATTTCATATTCGAATCTACACTATGTTCTAGTTGTTTACCCCTGAAATTGCACATTTTAGGCTAACTGATTCACTGACTGACTGACTCACTCACTCACTGATCATATTGTTTATTGTGTTTGGAGTAAGCTAGAAACATGAAATTTGGTATGAAGGAAGAGGATGATATGTAGATAAAGGAAAAATTCCGACATTTTGAAACGGTCGCCATCTTGGGTTCAAAATGGACGCCGAACCTAAAATTTCAAAGAATACGCAGCCCAAACGACTAAAGATAGTGTGAAGGATGTATGGTACCTTCCTAGCCCTTTTCGAAACGTTCCATCATCTACATTTACGGAATCTTAGCCCCGGTTCACACTTGCGATGCGGTAGCCGTGCGGCGACCGTGCGGGCACCGCACTCTAGCTTATGGGCCATTGAAACAAATGGAGTGGTTCACACATACTGCGGGTGCGGGACGGTGCCGCAGAACTGCCGCATTGCCCATAGCGGTGCGGCGACCGTGCGGGACCCGCAAGTGCCTTACGGGGCATTGCACAGCATTGGATGTTCACACATGCGATGCGGCAGCCGTGCGGTTTGTCTCTTTTGGAATCTTGTTTTTCTTAATCTATTGTTTTTCTCTCAACAGTTCAATTATAAAAATGAAGATTCTTTATATTTTTTCTCTATTTTAAGTAGAGAATTATAAGCTAAATAATAATAATAATAAAA
>JAGDQP010037239.1:0-18708 GCA_022664845.1 Lepisma saccharinum | reverse complement strand
GAGTTTGAAACCAGAAACAGTGAGTTAATGGCAGTTATGACTTAAATACTGCTTACAATGAACAATAAAATACCTATTTACAAGAATGTTGTTAATTTTATTAGTTTCGGGTTGAAATGTTTGAGATGCACAGAGAAGATTTAGCACTCACATAGCAGTGTCCATTTAATATAACCTATGATGTGATATTAATTTTAGAATTGAATATTAATTTTCTTTGATTTTTTTTTTCATTTATACGTTTTTTCTACATATCTGAACTTTAAGATAAGATACATTTTATGGGCGGTAACAGCACAATGGGTTACGCCGGTCCTGTTGTCGGCTCTATTCTTATACACAATTTAAGCCAGTCACAAATATAAGGTAATAATAATAATTTTCAAAGAAAATTAGTGGAAAGAATAGAGGGCATAAGTTCCATTCGAGGTATGAGCCCAACATTCTCTTGTGGGAACTAAGGAAATGATCTAGAAAAATCTTCAGTCAGGTGATCTGTGGCAGCAGAATTTGATCTGATATACTTCTGTGCCGATCAGGTGGCAATGACTAGGGAAACTTCGGAAAACCGAAATTCCGGTACTAATATTTGGATTCTCGTATTGGGTTATTAACTATTATGATTTCGGAATTTCGAAATGTTGGAAGTCGAAAATTGAGAATATTGAGTTTCGGAAGTCGGAATGCCGGTATTTCGGAATCTAGAAATTCTAGAATGTTGGAGGTTGAAATATCGGAAATCAGAGTTCCGAAAATCGAACTCTTGGCATTTCGGAATGTTGGGATTCTAGAAATGCAAACTGCCTTCGGGCTTCAGAACAATCCCAATAGTGAACGAGTTTTCCAATTTCCATGTGACTATGATTCCTCAAACATGTAAATAACATATCTGACCTTTCCAAACTTGCATCGCCTTCACAAAAAGAGGGATGATCGATACAGTATAAGACGATTGCTAATTATGACACTATTTGTTTCTTGATATGTTGAATAGCAAGTTCGAAGGTGATCATTGATATGGATTTGGTCTTCAGCGTTGCATGATTTATTTTACTATAGATCTGAGAAGTTACAAGATAATGAAGTCTATTGGTTTATGTAATATATTCCTACTTCAGATGCAAATAAATAGAAGGTAGGTTGATTGATGTATTCATAACTTACTACATAATTCATGGATATTTCTTTATGATGATTAATGCATTGATACATGAAGTTCGATTCATTGTGGAAATAATTTAAATCAATTATCCCATTATAAGTGTCTTGCACTATGCATTTCTTAAATATTGTACCCGCATTCACGTCGTGTATTTAGAACCTGATTTTATCTCTTTTACATCTTCGTTTATTATGTTGAACGTCATCCGTGTTGTAAAACTGCTGCAATCGACATTCCAGGAAGTGTCCTTGATCAGGATTTTTAAGTAAACACGACAATTGTCGTGTGACTTAGTATTGTATTGGTTTTGATCGGCACTCGCTCGTTTTCACGTTTATTGTTTCCTCAGGGGGAAAGAATACTCACGTAGTTTTGGATCTGTCTGTCTTTCCGCCTTCTTACTAGTGCGCGCCAGCTCTTATAGTGTAGCTCAATTAAACCAGATTGATTGGACAATTATTCTATAATGCTTGCTTACATCTAAAAAAATAAAATCGTGTTGTAACGTAAGAATGTGCCATAAGGAATGGAGGAAAGAACGGTACTTATGCAGTTGGGAGAGAATGAATGACCGGAGGTGATGAATTGGAGCAGCAGAGTGGGAAGGAATGACTACGCAAGGAAAAACGAGGCAAAAGCTGTCTGTGAAAGAGAGATTGGTTTGCAATATTTACAACGATGCCGTAACAAACCAGTTTTGGAAAATCACGCAGGTGAAATGCTCGTTCTTCCCCCTCCCTTTTTTCATCGTGATTCAACACAATAATAACAACAACAAGCCTGTAGGCAGACTGCACGGCTGGTTACACTAACAGAGACTGTACTGTACCATGCGAGAAACTCTACGTACTTACATAGACATACAGTCGGTGTAGTAGTAGGTAATGTAATGGTAATGGGGTCTGTTGCCTGGAAAACAAGAAGAATCATTCACTGTGACCCTCTTGTTGGACTGGAGTAGGAGTAGTAAGTGTGTAGGTTGGACGAAGGTGGAGAAAGCCTCTCTCTCGTTCATCAGATCTCGCGGTGCTCAGGTTGAAGTCACAAGTGAAGACAACGATACGAAAGACAATTAGTTCCGTGCCGTGCGTTATTGCCGCGTATTGAGAAAGAAGTTCCCAACCTCCTTTTTTTCTCTTTCTTTAAAATCTGGTTTCGTCAGCTAACCGAGTGGAATGAATTCGTTTGCATATATTGTTTAGTTAGGTTAGTTACCTTCAAGAGTGAAATATGAAGACTACCGTTGTAGAAATGCGTATTATTTGTACACGTGTGTTAACAAAATTCGTTTTGTGGTGTTGACAGTGGTTCCTGTGTTCTTGTTTTGATAAGAGGCGGAAAAAAAATATTTAAAAGAAGTTACAGGAAAAGGGAAAGAAAGTGCGGAAAATAACTCAAGTGTGAGGGGGCGGAAAGCCTGCTACAGTGCTTGTGGATTCTTCTCTGGTTTTTTGGTATCTTGTGTTGTATTTCTTTCGTGATACAGTGTTTTTATCTTTTGTTTAATTCCTCCTATACGAAAATTACTATGTGGTCGTTGTACAGGACTATTAAAGGAGGGACACATAGAGGAACTCAATGGCGGTAAGTTTTTTTAAAAAATGTTTTACTTAATTCTAAAAGTTTATTGCATTATTTGTTACTAAAATGTGTTGTAAAGACGTAGTGAACACAATCACTCTAGTTTGATGGAAGTTAGCAGGGATGTAATGCTAAATTTTTAGGTAGGTATACGCATCGCTCGTTGTAGCGATATCTTTCGCATACTATTTCATATACTTGCGTATTTCATCAATTTTAGGTGGCTATACGGTGTGCCTAAAATACTGAGGTGGGTATACGCCGTATACCCTTCATTACATCCCTGGATATAACCATCCATTTCTTTCTTATCACTTTGAAATTTTCATACGTATCTGTGAGTTGTGTTATAACGGATATAACAGAATTAGATAAAATTATTGAAGATATTCTAAAGGTAAATACGAGCAACATGTATTATTTGTTATTTGACCTTGAATGTCGGATTTTTTCTTCAAAATTTGAAATCTAGATGATGACAATAGAAGGTGATGTAAAATCAAAATTCAGTTTAAAATATTTATATTTTCCTACATCGTTTTATTGCTATTTACTTAACAACAATTTTGTTACGATGTGCCGAAAAAGTAGATTTGATTTTGAAAATGAAAAAAAAAGTTATTATATTTTGTTAAAATGTATGTTAAAAAATATGCTATATATTAAATGAACTTCTAGTTTAAGTATAAGACACTAGAAGAAGTTTAAGTTTAACTTCTACAATTATAAAACATATGTGATATTAGGATGTTCATTTTGAGGCGTAGAATGATTTTCACTATTTATTTTAAAGACATTCTTCTTCATACTCGTTGATATTTTTTATATTGGACTCTCGCTATTTGGCCAGAATACCTGTTTGTTGCGCAATTCAACATTGACTAGAATTTAAAGTGTTGTTTTAGTCTATTTCTATGAAAATTGTGGAAAATTACATAGCAATTAAATTATTTGGGAAATTGGCAATAGAATTAACTGAATGTTAATTTTCAAGCGTTTTCCACTTTGCCAC
This sequence comes from Lepisma saccharinum, assembly GCA_022664845.1. NCBI lineage: Eukaryota > Metazoa > Arthropoda > Insecta > Zygentoma > Lepismatidae > Lepisma > Lepisma saccharinum. The sequence continues at coordinate 14,953 of JAGDQP010037239.1, read as the reverse complement.
TCTCAACTGAAAACTGTCAAAATTTCGACTTTCCTGCGCGAATAATGAAAACGTTCTCTATTTTATTGTTTTTATTTATAGAATATTCTCAGGGATTTTGTCGGTTCAATTCCATTACACTCTGTACCTCCATTGCTTGTCACTTCGTCTCAATAATTCCTGGCGGCTTGAGTCTTAGATGCCTAAAGGCCATAAATTAAAAACAAAAATCAATAATTCCTGGACCCTCTATGGATAAAATCTACAAAAATTATATTTTTACTGGTACGTTACAGGATATCTTTGTAGAATTTTGGGTATTTTCTGCAGTATGCAGTGCAGTTGTCAACTGTTTCAGTTATTGCGTAGTGGCAAAACTTGAGAATACGGGGTGTCCTGATAAATACTGTATGTTAAGGCTGTGGTCTAAGCAAAATTCGAGACCTACTTCACTTCTCCAGGTAATTTGTAATGATCTAAGGCACTGCACTACGCCGGTTAAGCATTGACATTACAGAAAATAGTCTATTACAAGAGGTTGACAACTGTAGGAATACAAGAACTTGCTGCTACACAATTATGGACAGTTGAGTCTAACTTAATGCAGGAACCGTAGAGGAAGAAAACAACAAAATAGTTATTTTCTTATTTTTAAAGCACCATGAGCAGATCACGTGCTTAAACCAATTACGGACGAAAGTAGCAGTTATCTTCTGTAGAGATGTCATGGTATTTTTGGGTTGTGTACTGCAGGCTCTTCTACTCTCATTATTTACATCCTTAATAGACATATATTTTTTTAAAAAAGGAGTGATGTATATGTTAGAGCAATGCTTCTTAACCGCTAGGCCCCGGCAAGGCTTGATAAGCTTCCTAACGAAAGTTAATTTTTCAAATATTTTTTTTAAATCCTGATGTTATTTTATATATAATAGAAGGTGATAGAATAAACAATATTTTTTTATTTATTTAGTGTGTCTAAATATTGTCTACGCTCACATAACACGGTAGATTTTACAGGCAAATGTAACAAACAGCAGTTTGAAGGAAAACATATACTTCTTTGGCCGGTTCCTTTACATCATCTAATTATAGTGTCGTAACCGTTAGTGAAAACCAAATTTTGCAACACACGAGAAAAATAGAAGTATTGAAAATGCTGAGAAACAAGCTCTTTTGTTGCTGGAAGCAGAGTCAGTCCGTTATAATCCATAATGCACTTCTCAATTTAAGAATTTAAGCCTTCATTAACGCACTATGACCTTAATTGTGAATTATGCCATTTACTTACGAGTGTTGTAATAAAATTAACTTTTTACTTAAAATTTGGTTTCTTGTGTATTTATTGCAAGGAGTTTCAGTTTCGGGAGTGTAAAGTCAAAATTGGGAGCGTGCAAATAGAGTTTTGCACGATTTCTATCGATTTTCCACCGCAAAAATGTTAAAGTTGGATGTGCTCTCGAGGATTTGGTTGGAGGGTGACACCACCCTGTGGGGAGTCTGGCGGAATCACTGATTTATTGTAATTTAGCAGTGTGGACGGTACGGTCAAGCGTGAATCAGGTTTGCCACCAACCAATATGTTTCCATTAAGTTACAGAAACTTATTGAATTGAATTATAATTTATTTAAGACCATTAGGCAACTCTGATTCTGGCCGTATAGATAATGATGGGAGAATTGGTGGAGTGAAGAAAGTGGGAGGAAACGGGAGAACTCGGAGAAAACTCACACACACGATGTTTGTCCACCACAAAGTCCACATCGAACCAAGGACCCCAAGCCCCAGAGCTGAACGCTCTACCACCAAGCAACCGCGGCCCTTAGAGAAATAAAACTCATGGATGTTGATCTTGAATGAAAGTTTCCTGATCCTATTTCAAAGTTCTTGCAGAAACAAACTTGTCTTTTACGTTACCAAAGACAGAGGAAAGGGTAAAACCTCTCTTTTGGAAGATATCAACGTAAAAGACATCTAAATGAATAATGCTGTGTAGGTTATATCGGCAACTGAAGGAATTACTTTAGAAATTCCATATCTCGATGCCAAGGATGCTCAGAATGGAATGCGGAAAAGGCATGGCAATATTTTCACTGCTTAATTTAACCACACTCAGTTCCTATTTCACTCTTGAAGTGTACACTTTCCGTTATTTTTAAATTCTGTTTCGAGAGATTTAAGGACTAATCACTAATTGTCCACAACAAATGTACAATTCATTTCAGCATACCACTTTAAATTAAGGGTTTAGTTTCTTGGTTGCTTTCACCATATGCAATAAAATACACTGTCCATACGAAGAATGCTTGTCGATAGGAACACGAAAATTACACCGGCTGAGGCCTAAAGGCTATAAAAATTTGAATTTAATTCCCATAAGTTGCGCCAAATCGCTTTCACAATCATGATTAAAACTATTTTGCTGAGGACAAGGAATGACATTTATTTTAATGCGATATGTATAGTGTCATGCTGCGTTCGTCACAAAATTTTGGATTCTGCTGTAACTTACCTATGACTAAAGTTTCCTTTCTCCAATTTCTATGAAATATCGCAATTTACTACAAACACGGCCACAATCAATTGCTTCGCTCTTTTTTCTTGCTTTTGTGTTCTTCACAAAGATAATGAATGATTCCTAACCGGCAAGAGAGGGAAAAGCTCAAATTTGCAAAGAATGGATAAAGAACCTATTGAAATTAACTCTTGATTGTGTGGGAAGCGATAAGGCTACGAAGAAACAACTTAATAACAGAAATGTTAATTTTTTGTATGTGATAGTACCCAAAACAGGTTCCTCTTGAAGATTCTACTTCCTTTCTATCAACCATACTATACAAATTAGATTCAATTCTTGACGTTCATTGTTTCTTCTTTCTCTTTTGATTATTTTGCAAATTAATTATTTATATTTTGATTTCCTTTTTGAATTAAGTGTTTTCACCTTCAATTTAATCAATTTCACTTTATTGTTTTTAATAAACTTTTCGTGTAGAAAAAAAAATGGAATGAACACCGTGCAGTTATTCCGCCAGACCTTTCCCCTGTTGGGGGGGGGGGGGTGCTATCTCCCAAATCCTCCAAAGCACCACCAACTTTAATTTTTTACGGTTAAAAATCGATAGAAACCATGTAAAACTTCACTTACACCATCCCAATTTCGACTTTACACCCCAAACTGAAAATCCTAGTGGAATCCCTGACTCTGTGATCGACTATCGATGATTTTGAATGTTTACTTAAGATTTGAGGAATAGTAACTTCTTGTTAGGTATTTACAAGAGGATTTTAAATATTGTCCATGTTTATTACACATCAATTGTTTCGTTTAAAGAAAGTCGAAGATGATGTAAGTTTATTTCACCTGCGAGTTTATTTGAAGCATTTGAAAAATGGAGATGTCAATATGTTTGACTCTGTTTAAGATGTAAGAGTCGGACATCGAGTTCTTGGACGTAGTCATGTACTTCTTAACGACTAAGCTGACAATTACCAAAAAAAAAAAAGCGTTCATCTTATGTAATTAAGAAGGAAAGTTTAATTATTGAGGTTTTAAGTTTTATTAAGATATCACCACCTAGAAACGCAAGGAAGTAGCGCCCATATCTCTTTATTGTAACTATTATATTTTATCATGCAATGAAAGATGTATTTGGAGTACAGTATGGAATGCCACTTGAAGGTGTTCTACTTGAGCATATAAACGGTTTTTCTATCTTGAAATACATGTAAATTAGATGTATCTGGGCCTAATTAATGGCAACATTAACAGATGAATCAACGAGAAAAGTTATTTAGATATTGACTCCAAAATTTTAATCCAGGACCTTGCAATTCCTTATGACAACTGCAGAAATGTTGTAGAATGTTGTCGTTTACAGTGTGTCCGCTCTGCAAAAACTGTATCTAAGCACGGTATTTATAGAAATTTTTGTCTGTTGTTGAAGTTTATATATATTTAAAGGTGTTAATAGCACTTCATTTGTTTATCTGAACTGGATCCAGAATGAGAATCATTCACATTCTCCGATAAAATCCTGGAATTGTCAAATTAGAATTCATCAAGTGAGTTTATGTGGACAAGGAGTTTTGTTGTTCTGTATTCTTTAGGTGCTTGATAAAATTAATTTTACTTTAAAGCCATGTCAAGGAGACAAGCTACGATTCATAATATATATTTTTAATGTTAACACATGCCGTCTGAGAATAACACGAAAGCTTGGAAAGAAAACACTGTCTGCATGTATGTAGGTACCATTTGGAAGTTTCTTGCATGTGCTATATAATCTGTTGATCATTAACACATATTAATTAGAATAAAAGTTTAGTCAAATACACACAGTAACACTGCATTGTAAACTATTTAAACGCTTCTTCTACATTTTTATTAGAGAAAGAAGAAACAGCAAGGACACTACCGTGCGCAGCATTTTTGCGATAGGGGGGCAAAGGTAGGTAGTTTTTAATATTTAGCGAACTCAAGTAGAAAAAAACTTATAATATATGACTCTAAAAGTGTGCAGAGAGTGTATGAACCCTTCTATATGAAAGGGAAAAACATGCTTTTAAATGTATGTGTCTACACGAGCGTTTTCACCTCACGGTTTGACATGTATATTTAAAAGCATGTTTTGTTAGAATGCGCGGTGTGTTCGCAGTAAAGCGCAGTGTTTTCTCCGCTCGTGTAGAAGGGACCTAACTATAAATATAATTTAGAAATGAGAATGAATCATCAACTTCAAAGCGAACTATAAAAATATCAATGAATATTTACGTATTACAATCAGGATGAAACATAATCTACAATATCGTTTTATTTCTACGTTATTATTTATATTTTATACTTCAAGGCTGAAAATACTATAAATGAGATGTCCTTTTTTCAAACGGGTCCTTTACCCCAAATGAAATTGAGATATTAACATTGTTGAGTTCATTTTACATCTTCTACTATATTAGTAAGATTTTGCAATTCAAAACCTCTCCAAAATCATTTAATTATCGTAAGAAATTAAAGGGCAGAATCGTAATTAACAGTAAAAGTTTATATTTTTTTCTTTTCCAATATCCTTTTGTAAGAAGGTAAAATATGGGTAAACTAATTACTTCTCCAACTTTGTGAGATATTCATAGCTGCATATTTGCCCTAGCTTTGAAAAATAAGAAGTGTAAATCAAGCCTTTTTAACAATTTTCCAACTTGTATGGCTCTTATCCGTTTGGAAATGAACGTCTCAAATATGTCTGTTATTTTGATTATGCATTCGTTATAGATTTCCTGGAGCAGATAATTCGGAAAACAGGTATGTAGAAGCTTCCATGACAATCTTGAATAATCTAGGTGACATCATTACGGATTATTTCGATTAAATATATCCGGATAATTCGGATAATAGATAGTGGAAACGGAACAACTATCTGGATTACTTGGAAGCCTCTTATCCGGAATTTAGAATTACGATTAGGTAGCTGAGGAATCTAGGTTACCAATGTACGATTAATTCGAGCGAATAGCAAGTAGATAATTAGGAGATCTGTTTTATTATGTCAGATATCTTGAAGATGTAGATCACAAATGATCTAAATGGTAAATTAATTGAGTGAAGAATATAGCATTTGCATTTAGCCAAATACGTAATACAAGGTTGTCAGGGTTATTTGCAACTAGTTTTGACTCTGTTGTTACTATTTGTATGGGCAAATGCTGTTTTTGCTTCAAATTTCTGAGTAATTTTGATACATTTCATAGCTCCGGTCCTTTATGGTCTTCCTAAATATAGATTGTAGACAATTTCAGATCCTCGTGAATTGCTCTACCAAATGACGTAACTTGGTATAACAGTCGAAGGTGTCTTCGCGAATCGTTTGAAATCGAAGTTGGCGGCTTTGATTTGTGTGAGTCCCTTCATCTCTGCTTAGCCAATAGTGTTTGTATTATAATTAAGCTTTAGAGACTTTCCGTTGTCTTCTGTGAAAGGTTCAAAGACTTATCTACGTAAAATGAGTGCTACGAATACATAATGATTACCACTGATTGTAAGAATGGAAAAGTGAACAAAAGAAAATATTGAAGAGAAATTTGAAGATTCAATAAGAGAGTGCTTTTTCTCTTCTCTGATGTACATTCTTTTATGGCTTGAATTGAAATCGAATATGGAAACTTTCACAGAAAGCAGATAGATGTTGATATGTGAGATCATAAATGATCATAAAACGTGTGAGATGAGATGAGCTAAGAAGAAGTAAAAGGAAAGAAAAGTGCTGAAGGTCGTCTATATATTGTATATAATGGAAAGTATATCAGCTTCCCATAAGCAATTTTAGTTTGATGGGAAACATCTCGAAGAAAGTTCTTGTGATTTTTCAGGCGCTATATGATCTTCTGAGGTTTTAGAATTGTATAGAGATATTTTTTTTTCCTTCACTCTTTTCTTCCCTACATTTAAGGGAAGGTAAAATCAAATTTATCTTTTGTCGAATGTCACCCTCGCATACATTGTTATTACCAACTAGTATTTACCATTCACACGGCAGTGAAATTGCCTTGAAAGAATTGCCTGGCGCAATTTGCTACCAGTGGCTTAACAGTAGTTTTACTTTCTCCTATAAGCGTATGGCTATATATTATGGATTGTCCATAGATATTAAGGCTTATTATTAGTATTACTTGGTATATATGCCTTCGGTGCTACGTGTAGGAATGAAAAACAGAAATTCATTTTACAGTTCATACTATCGCAAATTTATTATTTAACAATGTACAGTATTTTATGGCATACAGTAACGGAAAAGAGAATATATTAGCTATAAAAATATATTACTAGCAATGAAACTGTATTTACATACTATTGACTTGTACTAAACTAAAAGGAATTGTGTTAGAAAATTGGATATTCAATCATTTTAACATGTTTTTATACACATGTGACCAACTTAGTCATTTCATCGACAAGGTGAAGTAGTCGGTAGTGCTCATTTTGGAATCGGGAGGACTCGATTTCGATTCCCGGTGTCGCCCATCCTGACCGAGGTTTTTCCTGGTTTCTCTTGGTCACACAAGCAAATACTGGTTTGGTGTCTTCAGTAATCCAGGACAGACTTTTCCGTTTGTTGTTCCTTAAATAAAGTTAGTGTAAAATGACTATAAGTGGGCTGTATCTGGAGATGGTTAAATAAATAACTCTTCCGCCAGCCTGTCGAAATTTATGGACTGGAGCAAACATGCTTCCGCTCACAAGCGAAACGATCCAAAGTTCGAACACTGGTTGAGGCATGGAAGTTTCTATATCTTGCAGTGCAAATTATCTTACTGTTGTATCTGTAATAAGGAAACAAATAAATCTGGTTGTAATGGCTTATCATGTACATGTAGTAGAGAAGTTTATTGTACTTTATTGATCTAACTAAAGCGTATTTTATTAATATAACTGCAAGCAAACCCTGTCACCTAAAAATGACAGCTTCATGTCCTTCATGCATCTGATATTTCCTGTCTTACAACGCAGTAAGAAATATGTCGTTCGTTTCCTCTGAGATTGTATTTAAATGGAGTGCGTGTTTTATATCATGTTACGAGATGTTATTTTTTTCCTCAGACCTGGTGCTAACTAGAATTATTTTTCCCGTCAATGTGCTCTGAAGATTAAAGTTCAAAGTAGTTTTCCGTTACAAATAGCAATAATAACATCCTAGATCAGCTTGGATAAAGTTATTCAAAATTGCTAAAACCCAGTATTATCTTTTCCTTTGTATTTTCCTCCTGATGTTAAAATGTCAGAATTGATGTTTCTGTATTTGAGAAAGGGGGAAAATACGTTGTTTATTCTTCAAAAGTCACGCCTTGTTGGAAACACGCGCTTACAATTTAGCTAACACTTTCTCTTAAAAATTATACAGCTACTAAAGAAATTGATGTTAAGACTCTTTGTAAATCATACTTTTCGAGGGAAAAAGTAGATTTTTTTTTATTATTATTGTTGGGGCAATTCAAAAATTGCAATTATAAGACGAAAATTGCTGTACTTCTCTTTGAAGCAGTTTTTACTTCTCCTCTTCTGATGTCAGCTAATGATATCAGCAGTCCCTCAAACGTATTGTTTATGATGTTAGGATTTATCTTTAGAAACGCACTAAAATTAATTTCATCGCAATTGAAAGTTTGACACAGGAATAATTGTAGTGTCCATTAAAAAGTAAACATATAATTTCAACAATTGTTCTTTTAAAAACTGTTTCGTAATCTCTGTAGTTCCTTACACTTGCAGATTTGTTTTACTATCCACAATGTTTCTATTGTAGAATTTCTTAAATGTTTCTGAAATTTGGTCTGAGCATAATGTTGAGTTTTTGATATTTAGTCTGAAGTTATTGGGGAGTATGTTCAACCCTATTGCTAAATTCCTAAAATGTTGATTAAACTTTTTGTTGAATTCTTTAAATATAATAGCACATTGTTGAACTCTTAAGCTTCCTATTGTTGAATTTCTGAAATTTATTAGGCAGATAAACGAATACGTGATCGTTGTATTGGCAGTTACTATTCGGTCCTGAAAGTTCCTTACACTGCTGAGACGAATTTTCCTACAGCTACATTAGCGTTTGAGAAGATTTCACAAATAACGAGAGAAGTAAAATTCGGCTACACTGTAATGTAATGTGTGCTTACGCATAACGCATGAGTAGTATGCATGGCAACAATTGTCCTTTACGTGCCTCGATGGGAGTGATCTTGCTTTGATTAACAATATAATGATGAATTGAATTCCATTAGACATGGTTTAGCCCAGAATAGGTTAGGCGCAAAAATATGAAATAAAGTCGACCAGGGTCTAGTTTAAAGACATAGTCCCGCTATTAGCTAAGTGTGACTGAGAAAAAATCCTTGAAAAACCATCAAACAGGATGGGTGATCGCTGGATTCGAAAGCAAAACCTTCCGAATACAAAGCCAAAGTCTCAGATAAACTGTAGTAGCTCGGTAATGTTACTTTATTTACTGGCAAAGATGTGAAAGCTTTAGGCTTCCTCATATTGCTTGCGCAGAGACTGGAATGTTTTAACTTTTCAAACAAATATTCATTGTTAGAGTTTAACCTAGTTGAAACAAGTATCAATAATGTGCAGTGTTCATAAAGACTTTCCTTACTCTGTATATTACCAAAGCACATGAAACTATGCATAACCTCCCTCCCCAGTCCCGAATAATGTTGACGGTCTAACCTAAGTTCTTTTGAAGTTGCACCATTTTTCTCTTAATAAGACATTTAGCTATATTACTCAACCGTGTTGCAGTCTGAAGTTTTTAAGTTGTCCGCCTATCTCCATTTGGTGGCCCAGAGATGAACATTTTAGGTGGAAGAATTTATTCCCTAAAAAACATTTTGGTTCCTTTTAGAAGTGTTAACGAAGTTGACTACAACCACGTTCACACCACTCATTTCCGAATTCAATTAAGTTTGTTTATAGTTTTAGGTAACTTTGCTGCAGGCCAGGATAGGGTAACAGAGAGGATGTTGGAAGAAAACCATGGCTTAGTTTGAAGGTACCAACCCGGTATTTGCCTCGTGTGACCGAGGGAAAACCTCAGTCAGGATGAGTGACCTCTAGTATCATTGCCAAGACTTTCCGATTGCTAAGCAAACGCTCTTATGGCCGCTCGGTACTCATTCCGGAAGCTACTTCAAACGACGATCGAAATGAACTTGCTCTAAGTACAGTGGGTAATCGACAAAGTCTTCTTCAAAACAAAGTCCTTGCCGGTTTAATTCCATATACTCTGCTCAAACTTATCTCAGCCCGAGCCAGAGTTCTTTACAGGCCATTAATAAAATTCAAGCTTGTACACCTTTTGCTAGGTGTCAGGTAACTTCAGAAACTATAAAAAGTAATTTAAGTAAATGAACCCTTGGAAACCAATAATCCTCATTACCAACTGCAAGTAGTCACACCAGGTTGTTCCAATCTTTTAAAACGTACATTGTGTAAACCAACATAACTTTATATACAATTGAAAATTTATAATTAAATAGTACAATGTGGAAATAAAATGTTTTATTAACGCCCTGCTTTTCCTTACATAATTGATCATTTGTTTTCTAAAATTAATTGTTTTAAACTGAATAAGATAAATTATCAGACCTTATCTAAATTAAATACTGCATTAGCTTTGTATTGCCTTGCTGCAAACTTGCGTTCTTCACAAATTAAGAAAATAATGCTAATTTTTTCCTGTTTAAAATGTAAGCTGATAATACTTCTGGATGTTTATCCATATGCTTTGCCTATATATGACTATTTCTATATTTCCATTGTTTCTCTAAAGGTAGATATAAAATTTCAATTTGACATAGTGATTGATTTATATGGTACTGTTTACATTGAATTCAATACTGGAAATTATGAGTGTCAAATTCTGACTAAAATTGTAGTATATGATGAAGTTCATTATCATTCATTTTATTAGTTTATTACTATTCATTCTTTTACGCTCATTGTGCATGAAAAAATGTTTCTACGATCTGTAAAAGTGGTTAGCAAAATTTTAGCTTAGTCACAATGATTACTCGTTTACTTGTTTTTCGCCTTACCTGTAAAAAAAAATGTAAAAGTAAAAATATGTAAACATCTAAATTAAACACATTTTATATCACAATAAATGAAAGTATAGATGAAGAACGCAATTTCATCATTTTAAATGATACATTAATCGCATTTTCTTTGAAACGACTACATTTTCTTTTGGGTAGCTACCAGTTTATCCATGTCATTTTGTATTAAAAAAGAAGCTGATCAGTCATCCAAGTCCATAGCAAAGGCGGCCTTGGAGCCACCCTACCTAACATTTCGTGGCCTCACAAATATATTTTACGTTTATATGTAATATTGAAAGTACAGTAAATATTGAAAGTAGTCGTGACCTGTGCCCTCCCTAAGTTTTTCTTACCGGGTGTTTCAACCGTTTGTGGCTGGAGGCGAGTCAGAAGCTAACAGCTAATCGGAGCCAGAAACTGGCTACTAATTGGGTTTCTCAGGATCAAGAACTGTTTAAGATATTTTCAACAATAAAAACCATACATACTGAACATATTATCTGGTTGTTAACCCTAGCATTACCAAAGTATTTTGGGGTAACATTAGTTACCAAGGGGAAGGGATGTTACTCTGAGGCCCACAAGTAAAATGCCAATATTTCTCACGGAAACTATTTTATACTGTCTGATATGAACTTTGGGTGTCTAAGACATCACATAGTTTACTTCTATTTGATTACGATGTTTCTACGTACAGTGTTGCTAACTATATCTATATAGTTGTGTACATGACATTTTTTTTTTACCTTAGTAACTATGATATATTTCTTTGGCTTGTTCTTATAGTAAAAACAATCAATAAGATCAAAAGTGAATATGTACAGTATAGTATATGCACGAAGGCACCTTCACACCACATTTCATACCATATTGCATATATGACATTTACTGTATGCTGTTAATAGCCCCTTACTATTACCAAGAGGTAGGCTCCGAGGTCCACATCACATTATTTACATTATAATTCGAACAAGACAAACATTAAAAATAAAGCAAATACGTTGTTTCACCAAAGGGTTGAAGCCTGACAATATCATTCTTTTAATTTTTTTTTTTTTAAATTGTGGGCCTCGGCTTCCTACCACCCTCCCTTGGTAATGTGTGGTTGTTTGCTTTCAAGGCTAAAAGGATGTATCTCACATTTTCTAAAATTTTACAGACGAAAATTTACGAAAGGCGTTATGTTTTTATAACATGAAAAAGCATCCCGAAACACAGACGCTTGAATAGACAGTTGGAAAAGATTATCAGTATGTAGAAATTATCAGTATGTAGAAATCACCAATACGTACTTGTATTGTATTCAATACGTAGTGTTGAAAGTGACATTTGTATTGGAAATTAGGTATTCCTGTTTATACTTTATTTCTTCTACTGACCTTAAACCTACTGTTTAGTTTTATCGCTCAGCATTCAGACTAATTTTCCTTCATCAGAGGTTCATCTTCCTTCTGGCCGTTGATAAGAAAGGACGGCAAAAGAACATTGTCCTAAATATTTAAACTATTGAAACTGAATAAGCAAGAAGTTTTACTCTTGTCGTTAGAGTCCCTCTCATGACGTTGACCATCTTTACTGGAGAAATGTTCCGGAAACGAAATTCTTTCTTGTCCCATTACTTCCTGGAACGTGACAGATAAAGTAATATTAGTGACCAATTACATACAAATGAATCACAGAAATCGTTTCAAGACTTAATGCAGTTCATCTACGAAAATAAAAATTTATTTCCTCTGTATCTTAAATTAATGCAACTCTCATGATATGTCGCACCTCTTCCCTACATACCAGATGTGAATATGATTTAATAGAAACGCCAATGTTGGCATCTGTCACGTTTATAATTTTTATAGTAGCAATTAAATGTAATGTAGTACAAAACTGAATCTGAATAAAGTAGCAATCATCTTCTTCTTTTTTTGAATGAAAGTGGAGCAAGATCGTTCATTGCTTCCACCGTCCCCTTCTTCCACCTTGCTAAATGTATTCTTCATCTGCCACGAGGCCTTGAATAACGTTCGCCGCCAGATGTGAATGCGCTAATTACAAACTAAAAAAAAGTGTGAAACTTCTCAAGCGAAAAGAGAAACAGAAAAATAAAAGAAACATCATCTATTGTTTTCGTTTTTTTTTCTTCCTTTCTTTTCGAGGAATTGAGATGATAAAGGAGGATGTAGATTCTGGCGGTCCGCATGAACAATGTGATAGAAAGTGAACATTGAAGATTTCGCCTCTCATATTGTTCGTAGAGAGAAAATAAAAAAAAGAAAGGAAAAATTATGTTTTGGGTCCTATTCTTTAACAAAAAAAGAAATTTTTTCCTTAATAAATAAATTTCCGTGTTTGACACCCTTATTTAGAGGTCAGGGACAACAAATATTAAAGTTGAAAATTAGAATTTAAAAACGTCCGCTTAGGACAATGGACAAAGTCATGGGAAAAGGAGGAAACATGGCTAGTAATATGAATTTCAATCAGCTATGGAGAGAGAAACAGTGTTGTATACAATCTCATTATATGTTTATGCAGATCAAATAAATGAGAATGTTTAACAGTGACTTATGCTCACCACTACAACTCCCCCTAATAAATGCCTAGACCCCTTAAAAGAAACATATCTTCGCTGAAACAGTGAGAGAATTTTTAATATAGTTTCAATCTTATACATCCTGATTTAAAAATCTCACAAGGAAGGGTCAAGGTTCTCAAACACACAAATCCTATTCACACCTAATACATCGCAAGCAACATAATGAGATATGTACTTTACCAAAATTTAAGGTGCCGTGGTCCAGGGGAAGAGGAGCTAGGGCTCCGGAACTTCGAATGTCACAAAAATGTATATAAAGGCAGTAGCGAGGTTTTAATGGAATATCTTGAAAACGGGAAAAGTAATCAAAATAAAACTTGCACAACATATAACTAACCAAAAATAGTAACAAAAACATAAGCAGTGTTGCCATCTAGGGAGCAGTGTTGCCAACGCAAAACAAAGTTACATTTTTTTAAATAGCATTATATACCAATTAATGCACAGTGGAAAATTACTGGCAATAGAAAAGAAAATAGTACAAGTTGGTTGCACAGTGTTGCAAACTTTGGAAGATATATGAGCTGAAAGTTGTCGGGTTAGAAAATATATGTGGAGACACAGGCCAATATGCTGGTATCTGGAATAACAGTAAAAACACTAATCAGCACGTATACTACCGAGGGTTGGGGAATAATGAAAGCATTGTCACCACTGAATGGAACCACGTGTCAGGTAAAATAAATTTAAAAGGCACTAGTAACAAACAAAAGATTAGGTGTGAATAGGATTTGTGTGTTTGAGAACCGTGATACTTCCTTGTCAGATAAACTACAGGTAAAAAAGAAATCAATAAAGAAACTAAGGTAGATAAGCAGATACTGGGAATAAGTTTGTGTTTCTTCAGTTGCGATTGTTGGTAAATATAGTTTGGGAGTTTAAGCATCGATCTCTAACACCAGATGGCAGCAATGCCTCCGTATGTCTGTAATGTATTTTGATCGTTGCACGAAATTGTAATGCTGCTCCTATACAAATTCAAGCCTAGAGAGTTCAAACTTTCAAAGAAGATAGTTCACAACCATTTCAAGAGTTCTATCCGTGCCTATTTTTTTCTATTTTCTTTTTTGTTCATTGGTGAGTTTCGTTGTGATGGGTTTCAACAATGAATAAAAAAATCGGCACGGATTGTACTCTTGAAATGGTTATAAACTATCCTCTTTGAAAGTTTGAACTCTCTAGGCTTAAGTTTGTATAGGAACAGCAATGCAACTTCGTGCAACGATAAAAATACATTACAGACCGTTGTTAGAGATCGTTGCTTTACGCTAACCTTAAAATCTCACATGCTTTACACTTTTGCACAGACCGTCTGTATTCATAACTTATTTCACTCCTTGGGAGAAAGGAATGATGGCGGGAATGACCAGAATCCGAGGTCCCACCATGAAATTCATCTGGTGTGATAGAAGCAAACCAAGAAGAGTAACATAATGATCGGGATTTGAAGACCATGAGTAATTTTGGACACAGGAGTTGGCTAACTTAGGAGTTTGTTAACGTAGATATAAGTTTGATTCAAGAACATGACTTCTGACAATAATATTTAAATGAAAGCATAACGTGACTGATCAGTAATATGCGTGATACGCAAATATGTAAATTTTTTGTACTGAAGATTTGAATTTATAGAGGAAGAAAAATTTCATAATGCGAATGCAAAGACTATGACGAGTTTTTGTTGTTAATCATTTGAAAGTGTACTCATCAACCTGTATAATGCTGTACATTTATGCTCTAATAAATTTGTTACTCTTTTACTACATCTGATTTTAGTTTACTTTCATTATATCAAG